>PVKC010018503.1:0-19721 GCA_004027635.1 Crocidura indochinensis
AAAAAAAAAAAAAAAAAGAAACATGAACTAAAATTAAAGACACTAAACTGGATAGTAAAAATATTTGTATTTGTATCTGGGACCAGGCGGTGGCGCTGGAGGTAAGGTGCCTGCCTTGCCTGAGCTAGCCTAGGATGGACCGCGGTCGATCCCCCCGTTTCCCATATGGTCCCCCAAGCCAGGAGTGACTTCTGAATGCATAGCCAGGAGTAACCTCTGAGCGTCATTGGGTGTGGCCCAAAAACCAAAAAAAATTTTTTTTTGTATCCAACACAGCTATAAATGACAAGTATTCGAGATTTATAAAACTCACAAAAATCCAAAAAATATTCCTCAAACACTATCAAGAATGGGAAGAAGAGGGCCAGAACAATAGCACAGTGGGAGAGCATTTGCCTTGCATGAGGCTGATCCAGGATGGACGTTGGATCGATCCTCAGCATCACATATGGTCCCCCAAGACAGGAGCTATTTCAGAGTGCATAGCCAGTAGTAACCTATGAACATCACAGGGTGTGACCCTAAAAGAAAAAAAAGGAATGAGAAGAGGAAATGAACAGACACTATATTGAGGAAGACACACAAATATACTCATAATTGCTTACTATCTGGGAAATTAAAATAAGACATTAATGAGATATCTGACACCTATCAAGAGAACTAGGAGATATTTATGTGGTGGTGGTGGAAAGGAATACTCCTTCAGTGTTGGTGGGGATATTGCCTGGTTATTAACCCCTTTGATAAACAGCATGGCTTTTTTTTTTTTAGCAAAGTAAAATTAGAATCATCATATGACCCATGTATTCCATTTCATGGTATCTACTTCCAGGACATAAATAGATTCATTCAAAAAGAGTTATATGCACTATTATTCCTTGCATCACTCAACACAATAGCTAGGGTATAAAATCAACCTAGTTGCCCAACAACAAATGAATGAATGATGAAAGTATGGTATACATATACAATTGAATACTATGAAGTCACAGAGAATGCTACACTAATGCATTTTTCTGCAATTTGGATGGAACTGGAGGATACAATATTAAATAAAAGAAGAAGATGAACATATACCTCATTTATTTGTAGTAAGTAGAAGAATAATGGTAAATGGGAATGCATAATCTCAAGGTGGATATGTTTATATTACTCTTGGTCTGGGAACATAATAATGAGAAGCATGGGGGAAGGAAAGAAACTGAGGGGGTTAGTAATATCAGAGGGATGGGAAATCTCAGGGGTAATGTTCAGGGCCTAGAATAATTTAGTAGTGTAAAGATGAGTTGTATGTATATACCCAAGGTACAGAGCAAACAATCAAATGTAAAACTGCCTGTCAAAAAGGCAGACTGGGGAGTTGGAGTCTAACTTGAGAATAATAGTGGAGGGAAGTTGATACTGGTAGAGAGATTGATGATGGATGATGGATCATTGTACACCTAAAACTCAGCTAAGAATAACTTTGTAAATCATGCTTCCCGATAATTTTACTAAAAAATTTAAGGCCCAAGGAATGTTGACTTTTATTTCATTTTGTAATTTTCTACAAAATTATTGAAAGACCATATATTACATAATTGATCATAATACATTTGTTTCCATGTAAGTGGGAGAGAAATTTTTTAAGAAGAGAGAAAAATTAAATAAAAGAAAAAAGAGAAAGGGAAAGAAAGGATAGAAGGAAGGAAGAAAGAAAAAGAACAAATAAAGAAAAAGAAAGGATAGAAGGAGGGAAGAAAATTTTTTGATAAAAATAGATGGAAGGAAGAAAAAGATAGGAAAAGAAAAAGAAAATAAAAGGAAAAGGAAGAAAGAAAAAGAAAGGGAAAAGAAAGAAAGGAAAAAAAGAAAAAACAATAACAAGAAATTTGTGAAAATTATAGTATCTTGCAGTGAGGTTATTAAGTCATTATCAGATGCTATTGTTTCTAGTTGATCTTTCTGCTACTTTTGTTTCTGAATTTTAGATGACTTCATGCACAACTTATTTCTAAATCGATATGTTTCTATTAGAATAATGGTCCAGGAATTCCCAGCACTGTGACTATACAGTTAATTTTTGTGTGATATGTTTTGGCTGCAAGGCCTTCCAGAAGTATGAGAAGATGATGTCACCTAAGTACCAGCAAACCTGGAGCTGCGGTTAGATTGACATCTCTGTAGAGAGCTGTAGATGAGTGGTGAAGCTGGACCATTGGCAAAATGAAAAATTGTGGGTGGTGGGTGTAGCTGGCTTGTCATCAGTAGGGTAGGGACTTTTCCTGCTGCTCCTCCTGAAACTGCCAACTTTCAGCTGTGTAGTTGTTGTACTCATAATTTCTCCTGGCTTGTTTTATATCTCTTTCAAGAATACATTGGGTCTATGGAGATGGCCGAATGCAGAGATGGTAATTGTGTTTGCAGGGACATTGTTCTGCCAGGCCTTCCAGAAGTATGTGTAGGTAGAGATGGATGTCTGCACTGAACCCAAAATTAATCCTGGTAATATCAGCCAAAATATCAGCATAGCTGGAGTTTTGGTCTGTTAGGTATCTGCAGAGAATCATAGTTGAGTGATGAAGTTGGGCCTACATACAATTTTTAAAGAAGTGTTGGTGAATATGAAGAGAAATTATACACTTAAACCTTGATGGAGAGACTATTAAAATGTGCAGATGTTTTGGTAATCTGTAAATTTCTCAAAATAGTTTATGATCTGGCAATTCCATTGCAGGTATATTCCCCAAGGGTTGAGAACATACAAGTACAAAAGAATTTGTAAACAAACATTCATAGAAACATTATTTAGAGTAGCCAAGATGTGAAATAACTCCAAGTTGTCAATTGAAGATTGAATAAGCAAAGTGCTTAATAATGTATCTACGCATAGAAATTCTGTTTGGCCATAGGGTGAAAAGCTGATGCATATCTCAGTATTGATGACCCTTAAAGTTTTAGTTTTTGAAAAGAGCCAGACACAAAACACAATTATTTAAGACCATGCATATTAAATACCAAGAGCAGACAAATTCAAGAAGATTGGTTGGGTCTAAGTTGGTGGTTAAGAAATTGAAAATTAGTGTTAATGGCTATGAGAGTCTTGGGTTGAAGAAATTTTCAACTCAGTGGTAGGTACTAATGAATAATTTTTTTGGCTATACCCAGTAGTGCTCAGGGGTTACTCCTGGCTCTAAGCTCAGATATCACTCTTGGTATGCTTGGGGGACTGTATGGGATGCTGGAATCGAACCCGGATCTGTCCTGTGTCAGCAAGGCAAATGCCCTACTACTGTGCTATTACTCTGCTCCCATAATAAATGATTTTGTGATTATATTCAGAACCACTGAGTTATATAAACTAAAACCATCTCTTCCTCTAGTTCTTCTGAATTTTGATAATTTAATACATTTTATTAAAATATACTCCTATTTTGAAATCACCTAGAAACTAAATTGGATCTACTTAAACTGTTATTTATTGACACTCTTTTCAATGTTTCTTACTTATGCTGTATCCTCCTCAGTGTATCTAACTTTACCATAAAAAATTATCCAAACAACCCAAATGACTATACTGCTAAGAATTGTGGAGTTCCATCTAGCATAAACATGAAGACCAAAACAAGACCCATTCTCTACCACTTTAGCAGTTTGAATTTTTTTAATTAACAGCTTATTTCTAATCTGTATATAATTAGGTTAAATGCTGACACATGTCACATAAAATAGTCTACGAAAAAGTTCAAGTCCTAACACTTCAACCATGACTTCTCAAATTTGTTTTTAAAAGTGTAAATAATTGTTACTAAGCATCAGAGCAAATATATTTAAGGTTCAAAATACCTTGGCATAATATATTTTAAAGCAAAGATAGCTAATAATATAAATTAAAATGCCCAGAGTATATTGTGACACATGGTAGTGCTTCTTTTTTATTTAGCAATTTTCTTCTAAGTTCAAAACAGCTGGTAGGAGTAGCAAGTAAAAAAATAAAACAGATTTATGGAGCCCACCCAGGGCAATATTTTCATGTAAAATTAAACTTCTACTTGTAGATGAAGCAATGGAGTCCAACAATATTGCACATTTTCAAGAGCAATCATTGTTGGTCTAAATTATCTGGAAGAAGGGAGCAAATTCATAAGATTAGTTGATTATTATGCCTATAACTCACATCAAAATCTGAGAATTTTTGCCAAGCAGTAACTAGAATTCAACCAACTCTGCAGGCTATCTTCCTATTCAAGGAACTAAAGGAAATACATCAAAGAATTTTCCATTGAATCTTGTTTTGTGTTTTACATTATATAATCCTAAAACTTATTGCTAATGAATTTTCAGATAATCCTATGTATAGTGAATATTAACTTCAACTTTAAAATATTTATATCAACTAAAATAGATAAGAGAAAGGAGAGCTCTCACTAATAGTTGAATGATAAAAGTGGGTGAGCACTGGATTTGGAAACACATTTGCAAATTTCAGAGTACTTTTTACATTGGGCAAGAATAATCAATCAATGGATTCTTCTCTAAGAAGAAACTTCAAATGTATTGGAGAATGTATTTATGTGTGAATTTAAGAATCCCCCTCACTAGCTCCTCTGTTGTAAGAAAGACAACATTCAGAAGAATCAAATCATACACACATTTATTGTACCTTGAATGATAGTCAAAGCTAGCACCATTCACAAAAAAGAGATGAGCGTTGTGTACCTTCAAGTGTGACATTTCCATAAGGTAATAACATCCCTTATGCAAAAATATCAATTTAAAATGCATAATTTTATATAATTATAATATATAAAATTGAAATTTTCTATTAAAAAAAGAGATCAAAACCATAAAGACTAAAGTTATTTTTTTTTAATTTGAAGAGCACAAAAACTCTCAATATATCCCTTGACATAGAAAGGATTCCATCAGAGTGGGAATGGAGAAATGCTACCCATGTCTCATTGTTAGTCAGGTAAAAAAATTGAAATACAAATTGGAGATTAGGTCAGATCATTGCTGATATTAAATTTGCCAGATTTTATAACTGCATTTTGGTTATGCAACAAAATATTTCCTTCCATTGATAGAAAATAAAAGTTGAGTTATTTATAGGTAAAGTCCATAATATAATTTATTTTAAACTAGTTTAAAAATGGACTAATTATATAGACATGAATATAACTAAGAGCAGTGATAGAAAATTGAAGTAAAATATAAAAGTGGCTAAATCTGAGCAAAGTATATGGGTATTTTTTATATTATTTTTATTTCAACAATTTATCTATAATGAAGTTAGTTCTAAATAAAAAAGTTAAAAATATACCATGGATCTGGGAAAATTTCATTTCCCTTGGCAAGAAGTTGCTTGCTTGAGAACTCAGCAAATGAATCCCTTGACTTGGGAAATCTACAACTGGTGCTTTTCAAACATGGGTTTGTAAATTAAGGTTTGGATGCAAGTTCAGGTTAATGTCAAAAGGAAAAGGAAAAAGTATAATTTTATTTCTATTTAGGAGCTATTTGGTTACAAAAATCCATGTTAATAGAAAGGAAATTTGTTATAGGGAGCCAAGAGAATTTATGTGAACACAACTGTAGAGAAAATACTGCTGGCCTCATGGGAACTCTTAAGATGTCAGATTCCTCTTTCTCCTTATGTCTGCCTTTGCCTATCTTCCTTCTCTCTGTCTTCTTCTCTGCCTCCATTCTTTCCATGCATCTTTTTGTTCTCATATAATCATCTGTGTACTGACTATATAGTCTGGACTATGTAGGCACCAAAGAGATTTTACTTTTAGGTTGAAGTGAAAGTAACACTGACCAATTGATTTGATATCAATTCAACGGATAATTTGAGGTTTAATCATAATGCTATTGAGTATGTTTTTTGACTATTTAGATATTTTTTCTTGTAGGCAGCAGAATATTTATTTCAGCTTTTTGATCCTTTTTGCTACTCTCTGTATCTTAACTGGTGCATTTAGTCCATTGATGTTGAGAGATAACTGTCTTGGGATTTAGTGTCAATTAATTATATAATTTTAATTTTATTCATTATGATAATTTATCATAAAGGTATGGAATATTGAGACATTTAAAATTTAAAAATAGTAACATGTTTAGAATTGGATTTTATAAAAATCCATTGACAAGTGATAGTACAATTGGTAGGAACACTTACAAGTCTTTGCACTTAGATAACCTGAGTCTTATATCTAACATTCCACATCACCAAAACATCTCTAGTACCAACTCCTGAGTGCAAGATCCAGGAGTAACCCCTGACGACTGCCATCTGTAGCTCTAAAACATAACAAGACCAAAGATCCATTGACACAGCATGGTAGGAGTAGTTTAGAGGAGAGAGTGATTGTGAGCTATCATTGAGATGCTATTATTTTGCTGTTCAAGCAGTTATGTAATTTGAATTGGGATAGTGCAGCAGATGAGGAGAGAAAAGTTTGGATGGAACATCATTTTAGGATCATTTTTTAACTGTATGACTCACACTTGGTATGAAACCAATCTAAGTTCACTCCTTGGCACCACATGTTCCCTCAAACATCAGTTGGTGCTACCATAGTCCTGTAGGACCTCTGAGCATTACCCTGAGTATCTGTGGAGGTCCCTGATTACCACTTGAGTGGTCTTGGTAATCCCTATAGAGTCAAAGAAATACCAAATTCTTAGGTTAGCATTGAACTTCCATCATGTTTGGTCAGTAATCATCCAGAAAGCCATTCATCTGATCAAACACTAGCCTTTAATGTGAGAAATAAAAATACAACCAGAAGCAAAAATAAGGATATTCTGGGTTGGGAATATGGCTTAATGATAAAGCTCATTCTTTGCAGTGGGTATTGGGCTCAGTTCTTGGTACTGAAAAAAAATAAAATAAAGCATTTGTCATGTAGGAGATTAAGTAAAAATGGTAGACAGATACATGCCTTTCATATTGGTGGCCCTGGGTTCTATCCATTGCCTCATATGGGTCTATGAGCACCCAAACTCCACTAAAGTAAAACAACCCAAAATCTACATTTCTTTACCTGGGAGATGAATCAAAAAGGAGTGCATGTTTTATGTGCAGGAACGTAGGTTTATTGTTTGACAGTAGATGGTCCTTTCCAACAACCATCAGAATGGCTCCTGATCACTGATCATGAATTAATCCCAATTAGCTGCTTGGAGCAGCCACCAAAATTAGAATATAATTGACAAGTTTGGATGTTGGAGTCAGGTTTTTTTTTTTTTTTTTGAAATACCTCGAAGTGCTCAAGGTTTTATTCCTGGCTTTGTGCTCAGGAATCACTCCTGCAGGCTCAGGGTACCAGGCTCAGTTGCAAACACCTACCTGCAGCACTGTCTCTTAGGCCAGGTGTTGGGTTTAATCTAAAAAAGTTTATATTTATTTCCTAATTTTTCAGTAGTGAATGTTATAGTTCTTAATGGAAACTAAAAGCACTAGAAAGGTTGTAATTTTCAGGGTATGCATTTCATATAGGTGGTTTTAGTTTTAGAAATCAAAAAGACACAAATGGAGTTTCTGCTTTTTTAGGCCTATGCGATTTGGACCTTGAGGCCTTGATGATAGAGTGAAAGTATATATATATATATACATATATACATATATGTATGTATATATATTATCAATGGTATATATAATATTGTAACATATTATTATATAAAATATAAAGTATTATATAATATATAGTAAATATATATTAAATTATTATATAATATTATATTACATATGATATTGATAAAAGTGATGTGTTTATTACGGAAGGTCATATCAATTTAAGCAGTAACTTTGTGAGAAGGGAAAAAGGTAGATGAGAGGAACTATTTGGACCAAATATATTTGAAGAGCTCTAACATTTAAGTAACAGAGGAAGAGCGATGGGAAAATCTTCAGCAGAAGATAGAAATAGAGATGTAGGTGGAAAATTAGTAGTCAAAAGCCTGCCATCTTTCTGGTTTTCATGACAATGTGACAGGGCCTTTGATCTTATATCCTTATTATATATCAGTCAAACTGCAGATCTTCAAAGTTTCATTTATGGTCATGTGCTAGTAGGTAATGGAGCTGGAACTCTAGCCCGTTGATTTTAAGCATTGCTCCATTGATTCATTCAACAACACAAGTCGACTTCATCTTCTGTAATAATGGATACTAGAGACAAGATGATGAATTAAAGCCAGACAGTGGAATCCCATGCTTATTAACTTATAATTTGGTGCAAATTAAAATGTATCAGAAGTGTGGATTGAGTAAAACAGACCACTTGTTTCTATGGCCACAGAGCATATCACTACAAATTTATGGTGTGTAACAAAATGCATCTACTCTATCATGGTTCTGAAGGCAAAAGATTGAGCTGAACTGATGCAGAATCTGCAGAACATATCCAAAGACTGATTTCAAGGATGATCTGAACTCTTCTTGAGACTTCAAGTAAGACTCCATCTTAATCTCATTCTGATTAGTAAAAGGCAAAACTCACTTTCTTGTTACCGAAAGAAAAATCTCTTTGAGTTTTGGAGAGTTGTTAGTCAAGGGCCCTTTTTTTACTCCTGGAGATCTTTGGAATCTCATTGTCCTGGACTTTCTCATGCCTCCCCTTTACAACTTCACCAAGTAAAAAATCCTTCTAGATTTTTCACCAGGTCCCCCACATTGAATTATCCTCAAACTCTCAATGATGCTTTTCTAATGGCATATGTGATTTATGTAGGCTTGCCTGGGTAATTGGCCCTTGGTTACAGAATTTATCAGAATCACAAAATATTATCTAACCATAGTCCTTGGTTCACCACTCACAAAGAAGATCGTATTGAGATATATTGGGGGGGGGGGGTGAGTGAAGCCACTTATTTATCATGCAGTTGAGTTCAGTATCACACTGACTTTCAATATAGTCACAAGTTATTTCTGTGCAGGGCTGGGAATAGCCCATTGGTTGGTGCTCAAACTTTCTTAATTCCCCAAAGGTAGAGATCTTTAATTCTCTGCCCTCTAAAATAAACAGAACACCTCCTTTCTTGGTCAGAGATTGTAGCTCAGAGATATAGTACAAATCTTGCATGAGTTTTGATCCGAGCACTGAAAAACTACCAGGTCACCCAACAAAATAAAATAAACAACACACAAATAAAAAAAATAAGCTGAGGCAAAAAAACACATCAGTGTTGAAAGGCAAGAATGCATGGATTGCACTGACTTGACTATTAGAGAATCAATCTTTTCTGGGAAAGAGCTGGTCTCTTTGGAAAATCAGTTTCCCGAGTGGAAACATAGAAGACAGTTTTGCAGCAAACCACTAGTCCTTTCTTTGCTTCTCTGAGATTTCACAGAGGGAAAACTCAGCTGCCCTTCTGGAAAGTGATTGCTTTAAGCCTGCATGGAAGGCCACCCAGGAAGGAGCATGCTCATGTAGGAATCTGAAGAAAGTGCAGTGAGCATAGCATTGGGGCTTCCATAGCAGCTGCTTCACTGCCTCTCCCAGAGAGATGAAGACACGCAGCTCCCTGGAGAGCTAGCGAGGGAACCCATGCTAGTGATTAAGGGGAAAATAATGCTCTGGGGATGAGCAACAGCAGGGCCATCCTCCTGCCTAACCTCCCAGTGCGTTTTCGCCTGCTGCTTTTCAAATAGCAGCAGAATGGCTTTATTTTCTGAGAAAGCTAAGAGAGAGAGGGATTGGGACCAGGCAACGAAGAGGGTTGCCAGCCTGGCAATCTGGAGAAGGGATGCTTAGCTTTCACAATTGAAAAGGTCAGAGAATCATCAGAGAAAATGGATGGAAAAATCTGTGACATGCTTGCGAGGAGCTATAAAATTACAAGCAGACCAGGCGTGCTTACTCAAGGACCCCAAACGAGTAGAGTCTTGCTTACTGTGTTAAGTCATGAAATCCCTGGAATCAGCTTTGGTGTTAAAAGAAAACAAAACAACAGTCACATGCTTCTCTTTTTCCTCCTCTCTTTTCTTTTCTCCTTTTTCTCGTTCTCCCCCCCCTTTCTTTTCCTTCTCCTTCTTGTTGTTCTCCTCCTCTTCCTTCTTCCTCTTTTTCTTGCTCTTTTCCTTCACTTTGTTTTTTTATTATTCTTATTCTCTCCCTTACTCCTTCACCTCCTCCTCTTAATTCTTCTCCTCCCCACTTCTTTTCTGCCTTTTTTCTTCTTTCTTATTCTCTCTTTTTAAGCTAGTTTAGACCACCAATGAAGTACTTCGCTATTATGTTGCTATGTCTTTTTTTTCCCACATAAGAGACTCAGCAACATTCTCAAAGCTCTGAATAACAGAGGGGCAAAAATCATCAATGAAGGCACCTGGAATTGAAGCATTTGGTAATGTCAGTGCACCTAAATTGATTCATATTATTTGAGCATTCTTAGTCAACTTGATTTCTCTTGTGAGCCCTATAGATATTCCTTGATTTTTGATATCTCAACTATAATATAGAAATGGAAGAGCAATGTCTATAATTTTTTAATAGAATCCACATAGGGTATGTTTTCAATAAATAATGAAATGCAAGCTCTCTTGCACCTACAAGCTGTCTTGTAGGTGATATTTTCTCCTATGATCTTGGTTGACTTCTCAAAAGCTGGCAAAGTCTGTATCCCACAGTAAAGATTAGCAAGGCTGTAGCTCCACCCCGGAATACAGGTAACTGAGACCCGCCCATTTCTGGGCGGGGTCTTGGGAACTGGAGATGACCTGTAACTTTACCTGCAGACCCTGCCCATTTCCTGGGAGGGGTCTTGGAAAGGTACTTAAGGGTTCTGACCCAGAGGAGAAGATCTTTTAGTCTTTGGCTCTTACCTGGTTGGATCTTTGCCAGTTTGAAGGTCAGAGGAAAGATGACTGAGAAAAGTTAAGATGCAGGGCTAGCTGCTTAGATGGTTATGATATAGGCCACACATGTAGTGGCTAGGATGAAAAAGCTGTTACTTCCTGAAGCCTGCATGTGAGTGAGATTTCTACCTGCTGCTCTCATGAATCTCCAGATCTGACAGTTAATGAGGGTTGTGGAGCCACATGGTTCAGAGCCTAAAGATAGAGGCCTCCATCCACCTTCCAAGCCAATTATAAGGCCTTATTACAACAAAGGCAACTTTTGTTTTCCACTTGCCTTAGATACGGGCATCAGACCCAATTCTGGTCTGAAAAAGAAGGAAAAATAGAGAAAGAAAGCACAGATTTTCTGACACCAAAGAACTGCTAAATAAATCCTAGAACTTGCTTGATGTGCATTGAATTAACTGTGCTTTGCAATAAGCAAATCTTAATTATTAGCGATTTCAGACAAAGAGTGAGTTTGTTGATCCTATTGTGTGTGCGATTTGATTGTTAAAGAAAATCACTTCATGCCTTCACTAATTAGGATATGCACATATATTTCTACACGGATATTTCTTTATTTTCCTTTCTCCAAGATTTTTTAAGACATATTTGTCATTTTTCATGAGTCTACTCCCCAAATCCTAATGTTTTCGATACCTTATGTTCACGTATTTTTCTTGTAAGACTTATCTATGACTCTGAGCCTCAGCTTTCCAAATGCTCAAGGAAAATTGTATCTCAGTAATTAGAGATTTAATTTCTTTCTTGTTCCTTCTTCCATTTCCTCTTGTCCATCAACCCCATTAATTGAACGTACATAAAGATTCCAAGGTTACATACCTGGACCTGACCTCTCCATTGACCTGGACAAATGAATGAACTGTTTCTTTCCATCATAAACCTGTGCTGATATAAAAAATACCTTTTCTTCTGGTCTTCAAAGTCTCTTTTGAGATTGTTCTCTGCTCTGTGAGGCTATGGAATCTTCGCTAAGGCTGAAGTCTTTGTGCCTTGGGTTTAACATTACCAAGCACTGTAGTCTGTCCTACCCTGAGAACTTTGGAGGAATGCAAAATCATATGAAAGCACTCCATAAACATGATTTTTCGACAGCATGATAAAGTATTGCTGAATGATTACTACAGGAGAAGCAAATACTGTGATAGAAAGTAATATGAATCTTTTAGCTCTTTAACCATAATTTGTAGATGAAATCATGTTGGAAGTATCTATAAGTTTTACTTCTATAGCATGTATTTGCTGAGTTCAATTTAATAAGACTGACTTGTGGTTAGTCCCAGTATTTCGTATTTGCAAAACACTGAGAGATTTTTAGTTAAAGAACTATTAATGAGCATATAATTTTTAAAGACTTTATTTATATGAGCATATAATTTTTAAAGACTTTATTTAAATGAGCATATAAGTTTTTTTTTTTTTTTTTTTTTTTTGTTTTTTGGGTCACACCCGGCAGTGCTCAGGGGTTACTCCTGGCTTCATGCTCAGAAATTGCTCCTGGCAGGCACGGGGGACCATATAGGGCACCGGGATTCGAACCGATGACCTTTTGCATGAAAGGCAAACGCCTTACCTCCATGCTATCTCCCGGGCCCCATATGAGCATATAAGTTTTAAAGACTTTATTTAGTCACCATAGATTACAAAGTAATTAATGCTGAGGTTTAGGACATGCAAAGATTCAACACCAATCCTATCACCAATGTTCACTTTCCTCTATCAATGCCCCCCCCCATTTCTCTCCCACCCACCAGCTTCAAAGTGCTCTTCAAAGTATTATATTATAGAAACAATAAATATTAAGGAGCTATTATAAATTAGAAGATCCTAAGGAGAATACTAATTAAAAAGTGAGATCCTTAGTTCACCCCCTAGAAAAAAGAAAGGAAAAAACTGCCATTTGAATATGGCCTGACATTTAGTAAAAGCATTGCTCTACAATGGATTCCTAGATTTTGATAACTGATTGCAGATATTTGAGATGTTAACATTGGGAAATTTAAGAGGATTTACAAAAGGAAAATATCTGTGATGTTTCTCCAACTTGTCAAGTATGAAATTGTTTCAGGTACAAAGGTCAAAAGGTAAAGACATATGGCAATGAGATTGTAATGAAGGAGAGTGATTTTCTTTGACTATAGAAATGAGGAATCCTCACTGTCAACTAGTCTATATTTGTAAAACATCTGTTAACATAAACAGAGCTTTAGCAAATGCTTTCATGCCTTAATAAAAGATGACTATTTAAGAAAAGAAGATTTTAAAATACTGATTTGTAAAGCACTTGAGTGGAGAAAAATCAACAAATTATATGGAGGAACACTGTAATCACATTTGTATAAAACATGATCTGTATATATATGTAAACCTTTATAATGAAATATTCGAAAGTAAACACAGAAATTGCAATTTGTGATTGGCTTTAAAAACACTGGACAGTGTTGTACATATCATTTTCCACTATATTTTTCTATATAAAGTTGGTATTTCTTATAGCATGAATGTGCTTTGTCCTTATTATAGGTAAAATATTATAGGTAAAATATAGGTAAAATATTATAGGTAAAATAACAACCACATCCATTCCTCACCTCTGTTGCTTTATAAGATCAATCACCCTTTGGGAATTTCATGGTTTTCTTCTGAAAGAGCAAATGTTTTCTTGTGTTCAAGGTGAAGTAATTCAGTTTATGCAAACACTCTTCAGAAGTGACTCTACCTTTTCAGGGTGTCTTGCAAAAGAGTTTATGATGTTGACATGTCTTAGTGCTACTGCTGTTTTGAACCTGTGTCACTGGGCTAACATGGTATCTGCTAGGTTCCTCCTGAGAAAAGAACCCTGTTACCTTTGAAGCTCATGAATACCTTGAGAACCTACATAAATTCTGTATCTCCTTCAACATTTTCATCCATTTGTCTAAACTTTTAGCAAGGGTTCATGTTTAATACGAAATATATACATCTTAAATTAACTGATATTTATGTACATTTGTTCTCAACTTATTACACCCAATATTGTGTAAGCAACTTTTTGCTCGAAGAGAGAGAAATTTAATAGAAACAAACTAAGCAAACATATTGAAAATGGACAAATATGTGCCCTCTCTGAACTGTGATAAACTCTATTTTTAAAGGATGATATTAATCGAATTAGGAGTTGCTATGAACTCACACACACATACACACACACACACACATAAAGTAAAAATCTCACCAAAGTTCACTGCTATGGTATTGGTTATCACATACTGGTGCCAGAGTCCTTTGATGGTAGAACCTCAGGACTTCAATATACTCAGTATCGTCTCTGTGTAGTAAGAATTAACATCACAAGATTTTTTTATAACATTAGTATGAAGAAGATTTTTCTAGCACTTCATCTTAATTTGAAAATTCCAACCATAACCATAAAAAACAAAGCTTTTCTTGCAATTCTATTAATCTTTTTAATACTGCATTTCTGTCTTACAAGAATTTGATTTTGATCTAGTAAAACCAATGTAGTTATGTCAACTTTTTTTTGGGAGGGTATTCTGGTATTCATTTTATAAAAATACTCAAGCATGAAGAACAACAATAAGCTATGCAAAAACAAAAGTCATCCTTTAGTTAATGTCCTTCGTATTCTGCTGGACTTTTCCTAGGATAATACTCCTGTATGTGTCATAGAAAAGTTTCTTCCACTGCACTTTTTGTCACTTTTGGAAAAAAGATATAGGCATCTTAGGTAGGTATCTTTTGAATTTGGAATAAAAATTTTTTTCAGGGAGGGCATATATGTCAAAATAAGAGTGGTTTAACTAAAAATAGAAACATTATTTCTATGTGAATGACATTGGAATGAATGGATCAGCGAAGCTAAGACAGATATAGGTATCTTTCTGTTTCTTCATATTTATTTATTTGTTCCTGTTTTGGGACCACATCCAGTGATGTTCAGGGATTACTCCTGGCTATGCAATTAGAAATTGCTCCTGGCTTGGGGAACCATATGGGATGCTGGGGGATCGAAACACTGTCCATATCAGGTCAGTGCGTGCAAGGCAACCACCCTATTGCTTGCGCCATCACTCCGGCCCTGTTTCTTCATTTTTAGTATGTGGTCTTCCTTTTTCAGGCAACAGATTGGAGGATGAGATAAGCAAAGAAGACAGCAAAGAATTCATAGCATCCTCTTTGCATAGTTCAAAATTAGCTTTATCCAAATCTAACTGATATCATGAAATCTGCATGTATTTTTTGAGGTGCTGGGGCTAAAGGTTGAGACCTCACACCCAAAAAACTAAGTGCTCAACTGTTGATCTTCCATTTTTTTGGGGGGGGTTTTGGGCCACACCCAGTGACGCTCAGGGGTTACTCCTGGCTATGCGCTCAGAAGTCTCTCCTGGCTTGGGGGACCATATGGGGCACGGGGGATCGAACCGCGGTCCGTCGAAGGCTAGCACGGTAAGGCAGGCACCTTACCTCCAGCGCCACCGCCCGTCCCCGATCTTCCATTTTCAATCAAAATGTAGTCACTGGTAATGGATACATTTGATGTCTTCTTATATGGGCAAATTCTGGGGTACTGTAACCAAAATCCAGGTCATAAACCATTATCTCAAGAAATTACTTTTTTGTTGGTGTTGGGTTTTTTTTCATTGATAAATACATGATTTTATTAACTGTAAATACTGAGTTAGGCATGGTGTTATTTCTTTTGCTGTATATGTAATCAAAAGCAAATTTTAGGAGGGCGTATCATCTATTTTGGTTGCTTCATTATCATACTTCATCTGTAATGATAATCCCTAAAAAAAATAGACTTTATATATATCTGTCTTTTAAATTGCTAAAAGGCATCTATTTTATCTGAGATTCTGTTGTTTATATCCAGGCATGCAATGTGATATGATTGTCAAAAGAGGGAAGTGCCATAATAGTCATAAGAAAAATGACCTCCTAAGGACTAACAGAGGGTTAGTTCTTATAAGATAAAATGCACATAATCTCCAGTAATGAGAAACTCACTCAAATCAGTATTGCAGATACAAATTAAAATGAAATTCAATTTTGTTTCCTCTTGTACATCTGCAAACTGGGAAGAGGAATCATTACATTTTTCCTGAGCTGGTCAATAAATTTAATGATTACAAGAAATACAAAGTTCTTTTCTAAGCAGCTGTCAATTAATGATCAACTTGATCTTTGAAAACATACTATAGGTCCTTTCTTCTCACCTTTTCACCTGTGACCTGTGCTGCACTCTTCGGGGCATGGAGTAACCTGCCTCTCGAAAGAGGTCTACAGCTTCCCAGTGCAGGTGGTTCTTTAGATCTTGACCATTAACTGAGAGGGTCTTATCACCCTTCTGGAGCCTCTCATCCATCCAGAGTAGTAGCCCTGTTTTCTTTGATGCTGCTGACATAGATACCGCTGTCATTGGAGATCTGTTTCACTGGAGATCTTGAAGTCCAACATTGAAGGTCCTCTGGTCAGACTGATCTCCTTCTCTCTGACCATTGAGTCCACCCTTCCATTCATGTTTCACAGGCTCCCACCTCAAATTTCTTTCTACTTTTTTTTCTTTCAGTGTAGTAAGAGCGTTTAAAATGATATCTGCCCTTTTAACGTTTGAAACACTCAATTCCACTTTGTTAACTTCAAGTACTATGGTTTCCAGGCATTCTGACTTGTACCCATCTTTTAAAAGGTACCACCATGACCAACTGCTTCAGGTCAGCCCGGTTCAATTTGGGTGGTCTATGTCCATCAAAAAGTTCTATACTTGGTACCAGAGAAATAGTACAGTGACAGTGGATAGTTGCCTTGCATGTGGCAAACCTGGACTCAATTCCCCACACTCTATATGCTCTCTCAAGCACTGCCATGAACAAACCCTCAACATAGAGCCCAGGTGTGGACCCCAAACCAATAAAGTAAATAAAAGTTCTTTGATTATTAAAGAAGAGTAGGATTGATGAAATAGGGCCATAACACAATAGACAATTGAATGAATAATTTAGGATGAAAGCCAGGGGGATAGAATAGGTAATTTATTGAGAACTGACTATGACATATTTTAAACCATGTTAGGATCTGATCATTTAGGTGACTGGAGAATTTCAGAACCTTTACTGACTGTCCAAGTCCAGGATATGTTTCCTCTCCATCTCCACTAGGCCTTCCTCTGGATAGTAATATACATTTCTTCTAATTGACAACTTTTGTAGGAGCCATCCTAGAAGTACTTAGAAAATAACCGACCATTTCAGCACCTTTAATTTCAAGACATTAGTATATTGATCATCTACTGGAATAAGCAAATGTCAACTATAAATTCTTGAGTTCCCATTAAGAACTAGCATGCATAGTCTCATGGCAATTCTCTTTTTTATTTTATGGAGATTTAACACCTATATTAGAAATATGAATATACAAACATTTTCCCACAATTAAAAGTTGCCCATGATTGAGTTTCAGTCATATAATATCCAACACCCTCACCAGTGCACATTTCCATTCACTAATGTCCTGCCCCCCCACCTTTCCCTTCATTGCTTTCCCTCTTCCTCCTCCCATACTTCTCTTTTTTTCCTTATGATACTGTGTTTTGCAATACTGTTACTGAAGGGGTATCATGCATATCATTTTATCTCCTTTTAGCACCTAGTTCTTGTCCAGAGTTATCATCTCCCACTATCATCATTATAGTGCTCCCTTGTCTGCCCTAAGTGGCACTCTCTGTGGCTCAATGAAAAACTCATGACATTTCTCTTAATAAAACCCTTTATTTTCTTTTCCTCTCTCATCACCATTTCCTGGTGTTTCCCCATAATTTTTTTGAAAATCAATAGACAAGCAACTGAAGTGCTTATCTCATAATCTGTATTTAGAGACTTCTAGCTAAGAAAAGCCCAAAGTGCAAAACACAACCACAAACTCTGCCTAGTATATTAAAGTTCTTTGCTCTTGTTTGCTATAGAAAAACTGCGTTGGAATATTACTTTTTCAAAATAATATCTGAGTCAGGTCAGAGAGTGACTTGTCATCATTTTAAATTAAGATGCTCTTCCAAAATTTTGAGTGTAGTTAAATACGACTTAAAGCTAAGAAGGTCACGGCCATTTCTCCTTCCTTCTTGTTACTATGTCAATTTCCATCTCAAAAATGAGAAAACCAACAAGAAATTATATTGAAATATATGAAGTGTACAAAAATATGAGCAGTCACTTTTAAGACATTGAAAATCTTGATTTTACAATAAATTAATTTCATTCAATGAATGAGATCTAGAAAAAAAAGATTTACTTCTCAGACGCGCATTTGCAACAGAGTGAAAGGCATAACTAATATGCGAGCTAAAAGACTCAGGTTTCAAATATCTTGACATTTTTAATTTAGGCCAAAAAATTATAGCACAAGTATAGGATGTGGGAGCCCTGGCTAGACAGTAGTTGACCACAAATTTTATATGAGCCAGCAGTGTGATGTGGTTATTTTAATGCAATGTCCAGCATCATTCTAAGAAGACTTCTGACCAGAACATGGGTGTACTCCGCCTTGGTCAGATCAAGTGGGTCCATTGGAAGAACCAACATTTAAGGAGATATTTTGCTGAAGTAAGAAGCTACCAGGGGATGTTCAGAATGGGAAAATGTCTGGGAGGCCCTATTATGTCAGGAATATTTATGTGGGTCTGGGACATAGAATATAGCCCTTTAGAATGTAATTCTGTGTGTCTCCTAGAACTGAATTGAAATCTGCCTTTTCTACTTCACAGTCTAATGATCTTGGACAGGACAGTGTCCTTTACTTTAAAATGAGGACACTAATACATTCCATTATACAATGGATTGGGCTCATGTAGGAAATTATAAGCAAAGGACTTGATGTAATCTAGGTAAAGAGTGGCTTTCTCTCTCTCTCTCTCTCTCTCTCTCTCTCTCTCTCTCTTTGTTTCCTTCTAAACATTTGGAGGGTTATCCTATACATGATTAGTATTTTCAAGGTTGTCCCTCACAAGTCTATTAGGACAAATAGGTAGTAGTTGCAAAGGGAAATATTTATTTAAATATGTAGGGTAGCCTGCTAATTCAATTGTCTTACAAAATAAAGATCTCTAAGAAATCTGGTACCTAATAAGTAGCTGAAAATTTTCTCACTGTGACTTAATCTCAGTGAAAGGTCAATAAAAAGAATACTTAGAGAGTACCTCATCCTAGTGAAAATGGCTTATGTAGAAAAATGGGTCAAAGCAGAACTGTTGCAGGGATGTGGAGGTAAAAGAATACTCATTAACTATGAATAAGAATATAAATGGGCTCAAGCTGCATGAAAAAGAGATGGAAGATTTCTCAAAAAAAAAAAAAAAAGAAAGAAAAAACCAACAAAACAATGTCCTACCATAAAAGCCAGCCATTCCACTATGATGAGTCTACCTTATTGCAAAATAATTTGAAAGTATAAATTTACATGCTTTGTTTTGCTATTTATAATAGGCAAGCTTTGTTATAACCCAGCCTAATAAGAGATGAGTAAATAAAGAAGTTGTGGTCTATTTACAAATAGAACATTACTAGCTATAAAAAAGAGGAAATTTTGTAGTTTGATGCAACATGGATGGAAGTAAAGAGTTATGGTAAACAAATAAGCAAGAAAGAGAAAGGTCAACATCATATGATTTCATTCACGCATTGTACACAGAAATGAATCCAGAGAACCGACTCTGTCCTAATGAAATCAAATGAAACGTTTTCATTGGCTTGAATTCATATGATGGGGGGTGTGTGGGACTTGGATAGGAAGGGACTAATGGATGGACAATGGTGGAGTAGAGATATTGGCTCTTGGGGTGGTGGGTGTTGTTTGGTAAAATTGTATACTCTTTTTT
>PVKC010018504.1:0-19604 GCA_004027635.1 Crocidura indochinensis
CATTACCGGGTGTGCCCCCCCCCAAAATAGTTTTAGTCTTGTACTTTTAGCATGTATAAAAATTTGTTTGATTTATTTGAGCAAAATAAAGATTATTTCTTAATCTTAAACTCACTTGTTTATGGTCTTAAACATAGTATCAGATAAATCTACTAGATTCTAGACTAATTCTGAATTGAAAATTGTCAATGAGTTAATGATGGAGTATTTACTGAGTCACAACTATTTGCCTATTGGATTTTATATTTATATTTAAATATAGGTGTGAAACAAGGTTATTGCTTTCTAGAAACAAGGTTTTCTAAAGAAGAAAAAAAGGCTGACATATATGGGCCATATAGAATAATATTATAAAGATTTATAGTACATTATATACAAATTATATAACTGAGCATGGTTTTTGTTTTTGGTCTTTTTTTTTAGTTTTTAGGTCACACCTAGCAGTGCTCAGGGGCTTCTCCTGGCTCTATGCTCAGAAATTGCCCCTGACAGACTCCCGAATTTGAACCATCCTCCTTCTGCACACAAGGCAAACGCCTTACCTCCAGGCTGTCTCTTGAGCTCCATGGTTTTTGTATTTTGAATAGGTAACACCTGGTTGGTTGGCCAACATGCAAGGCAGGTCACTCTGGTCCTGAGTGTGTGTGTGTGTGTGTGTGTGTGTGTGTGTGTGTGTGTGTGTGTGCCATACCTAGTAGAGCTGAGAGAAACATGTGGTGCCAGAAATCAAACTTAGAACTTTCTATATAAGAAGGGTGTGCTCTACCATTTGAGTCAAATTCAAGAATTGAGTATTTCAAATTTATTCAGGATGGGTAGGATCACTTAGAGAGCAATGAGCTTGCTTTGCCTTCTAAGAGTGAGATTAGAAAAAAATTTTTTTGGATTTTGGGTCACCCCTGGTGGCACTCAGAGGTTACTCCTGGCTCTGTGCTCAGAAATCACTCCTGGCAGGCTCAGGACCATATGGGATGTCAGAGATCGAACCTGTGTACATCCCGGGTCAGCCACAGGCAAGGCAAATGCCCTACTGCTGTGCTAACTCTCTGGCCCTGAGTGAGATTAGAATTTATCTTCATGAAGCTCACCACAAAGAGTGGTGAGTGCAGTTATAGAAATAACTACACAGAGAACTACCATAATCATGTGAATGAATGAGGGAACTGGAAAGCCTGTCTGGAGTACAGGTGGGGATGGGGCGGGATGGAGGGAGTTTTGGGACATTGGTGGTGGGAATGTTGCACTGGTGAAGAGGGTATTTTTTACATGACTGAAACCTAATCACAATCATATATGTAATCAAGATGTTAAAGAAAAAAATAAATGAAAAGAAAAAAAGAATTTATCTTCAAAAAATTCTCTTTTTTTTCTGGAAAATACCACCTGAAAATTCCCTCCTTAATTAAAATTTATAAAGCAACACTTTGCAATACAATTATTGTGTTAGGTAAGTAACATGGAATGAAATATTATTTTAAGAGGAGTTCTGGGAAGAAAGAAAATTGAGATTGTCAAGGGGAAAATTAAAGAAGAAACAGAATTTGAGATAGGATTTAAAATTAAACCAGTTTAGAAATACAGAAGACATTTTAAGATGAATGCCTATAGAAGAAAATGAAAGGGAAATAGAAGTGCTTCAGTTCATTACATGGTTAGAAAAGGTGGGCATTGGGGCCCGGGAGATAGCATGGAGGTAAGGCGTTTGCCTTTCATGCAAAAAGGTCATCGGTTCAAATCCCGGTGCCCCATATGGTCCCCCGTGTCTGCCAGGAGCAATTTCTGAGCATGGAGCCAGGAGTAACCCCTGAGCACTGCCGGGTGTGACCCAAAAACCACAAAACAGACAAACAAACAAACAAAAAAGAAAAGGTGGGCAGATACCTTGGTTGATGTTTATGCAGTGAGTGAACAATAGAATTAATCATATTGAATAGGTTGTGAAAACGTTTTTGAAAGACTGGGTTTGAAAAGTGACAGAGAGGGGCCAGAGCAATAGCACAGTGGTAGGGCGTTTGCCTTGTACTCGGCCAATCAAGGACAGACCTTGGTTCAATTCCCCAGTGCTCCATATATTCCCCCAAGCCAGTAATGATTTCTTTTTTTTTTTCACTTTTTTAATGGATCTCAAAATTCTGTGACAGATTTTTAGTCAAGTTGTTTCCATTAAAAAGTATTGATTTTAAAAATTAATAACTTAAAACTGCCAGCCAGGAGTGATTTCTGAGCACATAGTCAGGAGTAACCCCTGAGTGTCACCAGGTATCCTCCTTCCCAAAATAAGAAAAAAGAAAAGTGACAGAGACCACTGTGGACTTGTGGTATCTGAAGACAACTCTCTGCTGAGAAGGATAAAAAGATAACCTACATAAATGAGTTCTCTAGAATTGGGGCTGGAAAAAGGGACCACTATCCTCTGGAAGTGCAGGAGATACTGAACTTAAAGGCAGAAGCTGAGTTTAGTCCCCTAATTAAGGGAGTCAGAGCAAGTGGACACAAAAAATGGAATGGTGTCAGGTGTTCTGAGAAGGTCATTGCAGTAATGCATGCAATAGTACACTCCCTCATTCCCCTGCAGGAGCATCCTGTTAAGGGACTCTTTCTGAAAACTTTAATGTATTCTGAAGAAGAAAGGAAAGAGGAACTAAAGGCCTCTGAAAGAGGAGAGATGACCACGGGTCTCATATATGAAATATTCTAGATTTAAGTCTTAGCACCACTTCTTATAGTGTGGGCAATGTAAATGACTTCATGTTCAGAGAGTCTAACCCTCAGTTTCCTCATGCAATGTGGATAGCAGAGTCATAAACAGCAAAGGGTATAAATATTAAAGCAGATGAAATCTGGAAGTGGCTTAGGGAAGTAC
The DNA here is from genome assembly GCA_004027635.1 of Crocidura indochinensis. NCBI lineage: Eukaryota > Metazoa > Chordata > Mammalia > Eulipotyphla > Soricidae > Crocidura > Crocidura indochinensis. Next base: position 2,864 of record PVKC010018504.1, read on the forward strand.
TTGATTTGTAGTAAGCAAGAAAGAGTTTTGTTTTAAGATATTATTGCCATCTAGGCATAGGATATGGCCAGTGGAAAGAGAAGAGGTAAATTCAAATAAGCTTTCAAAATGAGGTCTTGGCAACCCACGATGATAATACTGGGAGAAACCAAAATGGCAAAGAAAATAGAGAAAGTGTGAGTAGTTAGATGGAATAATGAGATTGGATTTTGACAGACTTATTAGGTGTCCAAAATTTATCTCTAAAGAGAAAAGTATAAGTTGATAATTTAAGAATAAATATTTGGAACTGTTCTTTGTGGACAAATCCCCAAGGCTAAGTTTAGAGGACAAAGACTAAAGTAAAGAGGTGGAGAGTGGAAGAATGTTGGAGAAAGGCAATCAGAAAGGAGAGTAATCAATTTTTCAGATATTGAAAGACTAGATTAAAAAAATTGTGGGGTAAGAGCAATATCATAAAGGGTAGGGCATCTGTCTTGCTTGAGGCCAACCAGGGTTCAAACCCTTGCATCCCACATGGTAACCTGAGCCTGCCAGGAGTGATTTCTGAGTGCAGATTCAGGATTAACAATAAGCATCACTGGATGTGGCCCCCAAACAACCCCCCATATTATTGTTGTTAGTTTTTAGGCCACATGAAAATACTCAACGTGCACTCCAGACTCTATGTTCTGGAGTTACACTTATTGGCACTGGGGTGTCCATATGCAATTCTGGGATTCAAATTATTTGTGATCATAGCCACATGCTCTACAAGTACTCTTTCCAACCCATAGGCTGCATTTTTAAATGTATTTTCTTTTTACCTACTTTTTAATTTTAGGCATCATCATTTGTAATGTAGTTAGTGATAGGATTTAATGCATATAATATAGAAAGATTGAATTTGAAACTTGGCAGAAGCTCTGTAGACAAGTGATCTCTGAATAAAAACTCTGGTAGAAAGGAGGGGTAAGGTTGATTTGGATGTGGAAATGGGGTTTGGGAAAAGGAATCCTTGCCCTGTGAAGGTATAAAGATTATTCAATCAAGCTGAGCTTTTTGAAAAGAGTTTGAGCAGGCTGGCATATCTTAAAAGAAGCCACAGTGTCTTAAAGGGCACAACCATCCTGTCTGAAATTCAAGAATTTATCAAAAAATTGGAGACAATTCCATGAACTCAATTTGTTAGGTAAGGTCAATTCAGTCCTAGCATAGAAATACTTAAGAAAGATCATTGATTTCCTCCTTGACTGAAGAGGACAGAATACAACCCAAAGCAGAAGATCTTAACACAGAATCAACCAAGTGGCTCAGTCTATGGGTCTCCTAAAATTATATGCAATAAATGGTGAGTCTGCCTATTCCTACTACTCTGGCTGATTTCCACTTTCTTTGATTTCCATTTGATTGTCCAATGCTTTTCCACTGATTTCCATTTCCACTGATTTAGATAGTGTGGGTAAGGGAAAGGATTAGAAAAAACCTCTAGAAAGTTGGGGAGATAACACAAAACTTAGAATATATGCCATATAGCCCCACCCCACCCCCAGCTAAAAGTAACCTATAGTTTCCTGAGCACTACTGGGTATGTCCTCTGAGGTTCCAACATTTTTATCCTGGGGCCTTCACAATGAACTGCTACTGGCCCAATTACCCTAAATTGCTGGGAGTGTCCCTAGATGTCTTGAGTATCCATTGGGAGTTCCCCGGCAGAAATCATTAGACTGATGTGGTGAATGGGAGGCATAGTTGGTTCTACCTGACTTGCTAAGGACAAGAAGCAGTTTTCTACAGGCTCCCAAACTACTTGGTCTATAATCTTCTTTTCAGTAACAAATTATCACTCAGTAACTCACTAGAAATCTGCTTGCTTGCTTTGAGTGAAAAATCATAAAGCACTCCAAGACTATTGCACCCAAGACTACCACTATTTCCTTCCCTTAAATCCCCCAAAAGATCCAGTGCTTTCCAGTGGGGGTGTGTATCCCCCTTTGGGATATAATAATTTAGACAAAGGTTCTACTTAGAGCCTAGGATCTAGCTTTGGCTAGCTGCCTCATTTCTTGTTGACTAGTGGAGCTGGATAAGGATGAGGAGATAGAGAGAAATAATTGATATTATTTATCACATTATTTTATTATTTATATTACATATATTATTTATGATATGTTAGTAAATAGAAATAACTGTAAAATTTTCTTCAATAGTATTGAAGTCTAGGCTCACCTTGAGGATATAATCAGGTAATAAAATTATAGATATCACATTCTATTTCATTAATTTGATAAATACTCAAAGGCTTTTTTTGGACAAAGCACTATGATAGCATTGAAAAATTAATTCTCGTCTGGCACCAAATCATTTCCACTGATATTACAGTAAGTCGGGGGCTTTAGAAAGTAAGTCAGTGCTATGACAGAAGGGCATTTTTTTTTCTTTTTTTTTTTTTGGGATCACACCCAGTGACGCTCAGGGGTTACTCCTGGCTATGCTCTCAGAAGTCGCCCCTGGCCTGGGGGACCATATGGGGCACGGAGGATCGAACCGAGGTCCGTCCAAGGCTAGCGCGGTAAGGCAGGCACCTTACCTTCAGCGCCACCACCCGGCCCCTAGAAGGGCATTTTTAATCTGATTGGCTGTCTGAGAACACTTTCTGAAGGTCACTGGTTAGTAAAAAGCAATGGGAGTTAGCAGAATGAAGAATTGGGTCATGGGAGTTTGAGAACACGTGGATAAAGTCACAAACTACTTGATACTTTTGAGTTTTTGTAAGTATTTGAATTTGACATTGTATATGAGGGCAAAGAGGTTACAGAAAGCACTAGAAACTGGAGTTAGTTTCACAAGAACCTTAAAAGAGCAAGTGTTAGGGACTCCATCTTGCTCCTCACATACACACTTTTCTCACTCTCTCCTTCTTTTTTTTTTTTTTTGAGGGGGGGAGAATACCTGGTTATGCTCAAGGTTTACTTTTGGCTCTGAACTCAGGAATTACTTCCAGCAGCACTTGGGGGACTAGATGGGATGCCCGGAATTGAATCTGGGTCAGTTGAATGCAAAGTCAACACACTACCCACTGTACTATTGCTCCGGTACCATCTACACATAAACAATTCTCCTTTCCTTTTGGTCTTTGTCCTATCCCTCAATACTAAGACTTTTTCTCTTTTTTTTCTTTTTTTTTTTTTGGGTCACACCCGGCAGTGCTCAGGAGTTACTCCTGGCTCCATGCTCAGAAATTGCTCCTGGCAGGCACGGGGGACCATGTGGGGCACCGGGATTCGAACCAATGACCTTTTGCATGAAAGGCAAACACCTTACCTCCATGCTATCTCCCGGGCCCCAAGACTTTTTCTCATGGTGTGTTTTATATTGAACCAAGTTCAGTTAGAAAATGAAATGAAAGAGCAGAAAAAACAACAGGCTCTCTGAGAATAGTATGCTCGGAATTTATTATGCTTATGGACTTTTCTTTCCTTTGGAGAAGATTAAACAAGCCCCCTGGTAAGACTCTGGAGATAAATTATCATACAAATCCTGGAAAAGAATGGTTTGTTTGATCTTGTTACAAAGAAAGTCCATCATCCTTCAAGAATCTATTAACTATTGACAGCAACCTGTCAAATAAACCTTCAAAATAAAATTCTTTAAAATTAAAATTTCTTGGTGGGAATGTTGCACTGGTGAAGGGGGTGTACTTCACATGACCAAAACCTAATCACAAAGACATATGTAATCAAAACGTTCAAATTAAAAAAAAAATAAAAAAAATTAAAATTTCTTTTAACTTCCTGTTCTCACTAGTCTTACATGCATCCCATGCTCCCACCCAAGAGTAAGATGGTTTTATTTGTTTTCTGAGGACAAAAAGTCTTCTACCTTCTAATTTTGCAAGTCACTGAATAAGCTCTCCCATCCTCCCACCCAACCCCCTCATTCATTGCCCTTTTAGTATGAGTACCCAAACTTGGGTTCAGTAACAAGTCTAAAGAACTCAAATGTTATCTTGAAAGTTAAGTAGTGGAGAGGGAAAATGAAGGAAGATGTTGTCATTGAAGGACCTTTAAATATACAGGATGAGCTCTAAATTTTTTAGTTTTCTTGAGTAGTTTTGTGAGGGATAGGTTGTGTAGGGAATGAAATGAAAAAAAAAAAAAAAGAAGGATCTTGACATTTTAAAAGACTGAGTGGATGTTCAGTAACATTATCCACCAAGGGCATAAACATTCACACTATTGTGACCATGTTACCTCAACTACAAATATATGATATAAAAATACAGGTTTATTGGTTGCATTAATAGTCTCCGTCCCAGTAAAGCCCAACAAAGAAAATAAGAAAGCATGCTCTAAAAACTGGCTTTTGGATCCAAAGATGCATCAAAGAGACAGTACAGTCTCCTTCATTTGGCAATACAGCCTCTCTTGGAGCCAAGCAGTCTCCAAAAATTGTCTTCAGCCAAGAGCCAAAGAAGTCTTCTCAGGCTGGAGTGGACCCAACCCCGAATTTCCACATTTGGGCTAAGCTGCCAGATCAAATTAAAAGGCCATATCCACATTAATGCAGTGGCAAAGCAGAAACTTCTCACATTGTCTTAAAACCAAAATGTGTTTATAAAGTCAAAATGTTAGAGAGTTGGTTTCAGACGTTTCATAGGAACCATTATAAATACCATTCAGTGAGTAATATCTAGAAACCCAGGGAATTTCAGAATTAACTGTTCCAGTTTTGGTTTTTTTTTTTTTTTAGCTCACATTTTCAGAATTATAGTCTTTATGTCAACCAACTTGTTTTCACTTTTAATTCCAAAATAAATATTTTTATGAATTACCATCTTAATTAGCATAGTGAAAGAGGTCAAGGAGATTACACAGGTATTATGGCACATACACCATTTCCTGGTTTTGATCCCTGGCACCATGTTACACCCCAAGCCTCATTAGTGTGACTCAAAGGCCCTGCAACACTATTGTTTGGGCTTCATGGCCCCTGGAGCTACAAAGCCTGCAGCACTGCATCAATCTATCATAGAACTAAAGGACTGACTCCCTTGTCCTCTGTCCCTGTGTGTCCCACACACACACACAAATAAAGTGAGTATTCTTTATGAAGCTAAGTAGAAAAATTGTTGGCCAACTGGAAAATATAATCTGACAGTCCCAAGAAAACAGCTCAGATATGCGTTAAATAAATAAATGCTATTTTATAGTCCCAGAATTGTCTAATTGTTCTCATCTTTGAAATGAAATAATATGTAAAAATTACCAAGAAATATCAAAGATAAAAAAGCTCTGTAGAAATGTATTACTATATTAAGGGGCCCGGGAGATAGCATGGAGGTAAGGCGTTTGCCTTTCATGCAAAAGGTCATCGGTTCGAATCCCGGTGCCCCATATGGTCCCCCGTGCCTGCCAGGAGCAATTTCTGAGCAAGGAGCCAGGAGTAACCCCTGAGCACTGCCGGGTGTGACCCAAAAACCAAAAAAAAAAAAAAAAAAAAGAAATGTATTACTATATTAAAATGTATTAATCATGTCTTGGGGTGATTGAGATTACCCTTATAACTTTCATTGAACTTTTTAATTTTTTCATTAAAAGTTTTATTGAAAATTAAAAATAATTTTTATGGGGCCCGGGAGATAGCATGGAGGTAAGGTGTTTACCTTTCATGCAAAAGGTCATCGGTTCGAATCCCAGTGCCCCATATGGTCCCCCGTGCCTGCCAGGTGCAATTTCTGAGCATGGAGCCAGGAGTAACCCCTGAGCACTGCCGGGTGTGACCCCCCCCCCAAAAAAAAAATTTTTAGATAACATTGTTATGGTCATGTTTTAATAAAATTTAATTAAGGGCTTCATTAGGTATTATAAGTTGAATGTTTATGCCCTCAAATTCCTATTTGGAATCTTTAAACCACAAGGTGACCCTAATCATAGGTTGGGCCTCTAGGAAGTGCTTAATTCATGAAAGCCAAGTAATCATGAATGGCATTTGAGTTTTATTAAACCCTCACTGAACCTTTATCCCCTCACAGAGCCTTTTTCCTCTACCCCATCCCTCCCAACATGCCAAGATGTAGGGAGAAAACAGCCCATGAGGAAGAGACTTTTCACCAGATACCAGGTAGTCAGTGATGACATGAAGAATAAATAACTGTTGATCATAAATCACCCAGTCAACTGTATTTCTTTCATATTCTTGTAATTTATTCTCAATCAACAATATTATTGTTAATACTTTATGAAATGACTTAGCAAAATTGATTCTCTGAATTACGTACAAATTTGTTTTGGCATCAAATGTAATATGAATGGAGAATTTATGTATATAATTTTTCTAAGTCTACAAAATGGTAGTTTTAGATTTAAACTGTAAAGAATACTTTTCTTGGGGCTGAGTGGTGGGGCAGCAGTAAGGCGTTTGCCTTGCACACGTCTGACTTAAGACAAACTGCATTCAATCCCCTAGAATCCCATATGCTCCCCCAAGTCAGGAGTGATTTCTGTGTGTATAGCCAGGAGTAACCCCAGAGTGTAACCCGGTGTGGGCCAAAAATCAAAATGAAAATTTAAAATAAGAAATAAAAAAAGAATGCTTTTTCTAACATATGAGAATACTGTGAAACAACCTTATCTAAATACATACATAATTTTACTATAATTATGAGTAATATATACTTATATTAATGCTATAGTTTTAATATAATACTTATTTTAATATATGTTTGCATATACATTTTAATATATTTTAATAGTAAATACTTTTTCTATAAATTTGGAATAGAATTTTTAGATTATTTCACTCATATGTGGTGTGTAAGTTATTAGAGAAAATGGGCAAGAAATTTGGAGGGTTTCTGATACTTTTGTGTGGACATAATGTAGCAGCACATTATATTTTAACTCTTAAAATCAGGAAAACTGATGGCTACAGAAGGAATGGGGAGGGGAAAGTAGCAGGAGTGAGCAGGGAGTGATTTGGGTGGTAGAACTTTGGAACTTTGATGGTGAAAAAGGGTACAATTACACAATTAGAGGAGTAAAGCCCTAACCAAAGATGGGTCAATAAAACTATCTATCTATATCTATAAAATACTGGCTCTTATTTTATATGGGATGCCATTCCCTATTATAGTCTTTCCAAGTTAGAAATAAATAGGAAAGCACCAAATGCATAGATAGGTGTTATTACCACTACTTCAGAGACATCAAGATGAAGAGATACTTTTTTGTTTTGACCACACCCATTTGATGCTCAGGGGTTACTCCTGGCTAAGTGCTCAGAAATTGCCCCTGGCTTGGGGGGGACCATATGGGACGCCGGGGGATGGAACCGTGGTCCTTCCTTGGCTAGCACTTGCAAGGCAGACACCTTACCTCTAGCGCCACCTCTCCGGCCCCAGAGATACCCTTGATTCAAATATCACAGCTGGCAGGTGGGCAGAGCAGAGTTAGTTTTACACCAGATTCATCTTATTCCAATCATTCTAATATATACTTCTCCATGAATTGATTCTTCCCTTTAATTTTGACTTATGCTTCTTTTCTCTTTATATTCCTTGAGAATGTCATTACTTTATTTGCACAAGTGACATCCCTTTCTAGAACCTTCACATCTAGAACCTCTCTCATCAGAAGATGCTTCCTCCCTCAAATCCATTTAACATTTTTAAAATTGTACTTTAGGTAATACGGTTACAATAGAGTTAAAATTTTTTGGTTTTGATGTATAATCACTACCAACATTTTCCAGATCCTCCACCCTATCCTTTTTAATTAAAAGTTTACATTTTACAAAAGTGCCAATATTACTTTTTTTATACTTGTTGTGCTTCTACATCATGTCTATGATAAGAGTGTCAGAATTCTTCCATCTTTTCTCAAGATCTCTTACTTCTCAATCAGTTACTACACCCAGATCACAGTTCTATTTGTTGTTATTATTGTTGTTTTGGTGTAGAGATTATTTCTAACTTTGTGCTCAGGGTTCCATGTGGTACCAGGGTTTGAATCTGGATCATCCACATGGAAGGCAAGCACCTTACCTGTTGTACTATCTCTCCAGCCTAGAAAATTCTTATTATAAATGCCAGTGATCTGTTCTAGGCTAGAGAAAGTTAATATCAGGAGTGTATCATGAAAGTCCTAAGGTGAGAGGAGACTACAGTGTCAGGAACCCCAAGCAAACTCCAGAGAGATTGACATTACAGTTTATGATGTTTTGATTTTTTAAAAATTTCTCTCAGGTAGAGCATCAAAATAATGTAGTAAATAATAAATATCTGGTGTGAGACAAGATAAAAAAGATAAACTTTGAGTAGATATATAGAAAATGCATCTAATTTAAAAATATCTTCTTTAGTTTGAAAAAAATATAAAGTAAAATTTGACTAGCCTGCACCTGAGAGTCTTGTACATTATAGTATTACAAGGGGAAAGTCATAGCTGTGTGTCTCACATGGTGTCATAGCCCTTTTAGGCTATTGTAACCTGTTTGATTCATACCCAGAGGAATTTTCTGAGCAAAGTATGGTCAAAGATTTAATCTGCCGCACAACTCTTTTAAGTTATTTTATATGACTGATCTTATGAATTTATTTATATTCATCAGGATAACAGTGTAACATTTGGGGAAGGTGCTCTCAAACTTATGGATATGCTATAGAGGATAGTTGGGAAAAGGTAATTGTTAGAATTATTGATTTATTGTCAACATTTATCTGGGATGTCACAATATTGCCTTTTCTTCCTGCTCTCTGAAAATATCTTGTTTTTGTCTTGCTTATTACTTTACAGAATCATTGACTTTTACCAGTAAATGTGATCATCTCCTTGATTTGGTCATTTTCCAGATGAGAATGTTGGGCTCTAAAGAGTTTACCTTCTCACGTGTTTACTATAAATCTTGTTTCAAAAGATTCATGTCATGTAATAAGACAGTAGGTTTTCATGCTCAGAGTGTCTTTGAGAATTCAGAAAAAAATAATATTTATTAAAAATATTTTTCCCTTAGGAGATATTTTTCCCAGTCAGACAGCGCTAGTTCAGTTGACCTATATCATTGGAGTACGGTCTCAGTTTATATGTGGTAGATTATATGTATATATAATATATATGACACATATTTTTTGTTGTTTCTAAAACATTTGGATATTAATGTGATGAGGAATCAACTTTATATAGTAGATCAAATTAAATTAAATGTTAATGTTAATTAAATCAAATTAAAATTAAATGTTAATGTTGGAATAAGTATCTTTGCTAACATAGTAAGTTAAAAATACTTTATGACATGGTTATTTGGCAGTTGGGCTATGATATATTTCTAAAATTGTTTCTTTCAACTTTTTTGCCATGATGTTATTGCTTTCTTTCTCCTGGTCCAATAAAACACATTACTTTTTTTCTTTTTTTTCTTTTTTTTTTGGGGTCACAACCAGCAGTGCTCAGGGGTTACTTCTGGCTCCATGCTCAGAAATTGCTCCTGGCAGGCACGGGGGACCATATGGGGCACCGGGATTCGAACCAATGTAAACGCCTTACCTCCATGCTATCTCCCGGGCCCCACATTACTTTTCTGATGTGCCAATTGCCCTTTGTGTTTATAGAGCAAACTGCTAGAGTAGTATTGTTGGTAGTAGATTATTACTATTTGTGTAATTGAGTAATTACTATTCTTTACAAAAATAATATAATTTAAAGAAATTCTTAGTACTTTAATGATGTTCTACTTCCTTAATGTACTCCATCTTGGCACCTTTAGAAAGATCTTCTGGGGCCCGGGAGACAGCATGGAGGTAAGGCGTTTGCCTTTCATGAAAAAGGTCATCGGTTCGAATCCCGGTGCCCCACATGGTCCCCCGTGCCTGCCAGGAGCAATTTCTGAGCATGGAGCCAGGAGTAACCCCTGAACACAGCCGGGTGTGACCCCCCCAAAAAAAAACCCACAAAAAAAAAAAAGAAAAGAAAGATCTTCTAATTAGCAGATGGAATTGTAACAAGCTATTTACTGGAATGCAGAGTGGAATTCGTTAGAAAGGAAAGTTAGCCATGAACATTTAAAGTTTCCAAGTTCTTTCCTCCTCAGTTCCTGAAAAGTATTAAAGGCATGATTTGGAAAGGGAATGAAATAATGGCATGCACACATTATTTAGTTAGAAAACGTTACTTTATCTGACTTACATTTTCATGAGTTTATTTTTACCATAAAATACTGCCTTTAATGAGCACACTTTACATAAGAGAAAAAACTTTTTAAAGATCATTTCTCTATTCAAAATAAACCACAAGGAAGTCTGAAGAAATAAAAAACAAACAAAAAAAACAAACAAACAAAAAACCTTGGTAGCATGAAAAGAGAATTTTAGCTGGCCAGACTGTTTGAAATAGAACTTATAACTCAATTCTCCAAGATAATATTAAGTGGTCTCTGCTGAAAATTTAAATGTACTCTTACTCTATAAAATTGAACCTCCTTGGGAGGCAAAACAATAAAATCAGGAAAAGTACACACCCATTTCCCCTTCTGAACAATTAGCCAAAATATTCTAAATATTCTTTCTGTCTTCCACTCTGGCATCTAGAGAAAATGATATCGAATTCAAATTCTTAAACTTGCCATAATTATACTCTATCACAAGAAGATATGGTGCATTATTAGGAAAGAAAATAAGTATCCCCGAAATCCCTCTCTCACCCAAGTAGCTTGAGGCTGTTTACATTTGGAAAGGATAACAGAAAGAATAGATTACCTGACACACAGAGGTAGTACCTGTCCTGGACCGAGAACTCTATTTCAATAAACTCGTACAGATTCTGAGAGAGAGGCGTAAATAATTTCTTCTCCAAGTCCTCTTTTACCAATGATGACATTGCCTCCACTTCCACTTGGCTTGCTCTCTTGACTCAAGCTCTCTTTTCCCGTTTGCTCCCTAAATTTCTGGTTTGGATTTGGCAGTCTTGCCCACTTCCCAGCCCTCACTTTCTAAACGTGTCTTTCTTAGCAAAAGTCAAAAGCCGGCTGCCCAGTGCACTCAGTTGCGGCCAGACCCCTCACTGTAAAATCTACCCAGAGACAGCAGAAGCTGGCGCAGCCCAAATATAACAGCAGCACCAGCCTCAGCGTCACTTTTCAGTTTCCAGGCTCCAGCAGACTGCTCGCTGAAGCCCTCCCAGTTTGCTGATGGGGAACAGATTTCTGAACACCAGCAAATATACTTTTGGAGTCCCCTGGTTATTCTCCTCTAGTAGACTTGCCCTCCCACTTCACTCTGCAGATGGAGACCACGACTTCAGCCTGATTCCATTATATAAATCAGCTGTCTGGCGCTATTGATTGAGATCATCTTCCATTAAGAATTTCACTATCATTGGCAAGAGAGAAAGCAAGTGCTCTTGACACTTCCAACAAGTCTTCTTCCCCCTCCTGCAAATGGCACAGATCTTTGCTTCCTGATAAGCAGAACTGATTCCTGGGTTCAAATTTCTTTGTTTAAATGAACCACCATGTTGCTAATTAACACACACACACTAATTACTAAATAATTACTGATCCAAATTATTATGTGTGTTCCTGGAGAAGGTGAACTTCCTATCCTCAAGGAGTTTATGATTTCATAGAGGGAAATATGCCAGATGATCATAGATGTTAAAAATGATAAGTGGACAAGAAAGAAGGGAAAGATGTATCTGAAAATATCAGAGAAATTGTGATGGGAAAAGATGAATACCTTGTGAATGAAAAGGAGCATATTCATGGTGAGCCCAAATCCAATTTCAGAAAATGAAATGATCCAGTTTTCTCTACTGTGGCTTGTGTGAAGGTAGAGAGGGGCCAGGTCATGAAATTCATGAATGTTACTTGTTTTTCCAGTTATGGGAATCAAACTCTTAAGGGAAGCCAGCTAGCTGTTTTCTAAAATAGTTGACTCTTTGTGAGCCAGACATATACTACAGAGTTTAAAACACTTACCTTGCATATAGATGACTTCAGTTTGATGTTTAGCATTGAATAAGGTACTCTAAGCATTGCCAGAAGTGAGCCCTTAACACAGAACCAGAAGTAAGCGCTGAATAATTTCAGGTGTGACTCTAACATCCCCTAGTCCCCAAGTATTTTCATCCTAACCAAAAAAAGTAATCAAAAGAATATCACTACCATCACCCCTACCCTCTTGCCCATCCCTTACTTCCAGTTTTTAATGGCTAAACAGTAGCTACCTGAAGACAGAAGCCACATCTTAGTATAGAAGATCAGAAAAATGGAAGGTATTTGGAACTCTTTTTGTTTGTTTGTTTGTTTGTTTTAGTTTTTTTGTTTGTTTTTTTTGTTTTGTTTTGTTTTGTTTTGTTTTGTTTTGGGCGGGGGAGGCACACCCAGCTGTGCTCAGGGATTACTCCTGGCTATCTGCTCAGAAATAGCTCCTGGCAGGCACGGGGACCCTATGGGACCCCAGGATTTGAACCAACCACCTTAGGTCCTGCATCAGCTGCTTGCAGGACAAACACCACTGTGCTATATCTCCAGCCCTGGTATTTGGAACTTTTTTTTTTTTTTTTTGGTTTTTGGGCCACACCCAGTGACGCTCAGGGGTTACTCCTGGCTATGCGCTCAGAAGTCGCTCCTGGCAGGCACGGGGGACCATATAGGAACCGGGGGATCGAACCGTGGTCCGTCCAAGGCTAGCGCGGTAAGGCAGGCACCTTACCTGCAGCGCCACCACCCGGCCCCTGGTATTTGGAACTCTTAACTGTCCTTGTGATGGCCTACTTTCAGGCTTCTATTATGAAAATCTCTCTTCTCCTTACAATTCTGTGCTATGTTCCTTGTAGCTGAGTGTCACTTTCTTTCTATCTGTGCCACTGAATGAACCACTTCCTTTCTATCTCTGCCACTACACAAGAGCCAGGAATTGACACAATCTCTTTGAACTGTCATATTTCCAGTTCTAGAACATAGTGTGGCAGTATCAGTCCTTGAAAAATACATGCTGCTTAAAAACTACAGTGCCTAAAAGGAAAAGAGAGAATGAAAAAGAGATAGAGAGTGAGTGAGTAAGTGAGTGAGAGAGAGAAAGAGCTAGAGATGTCTCCCATAGCAGGCAGGGGCAGGGCAGGAGGGAAACTGGGGATATAAGTGGTAGTGAATGTGCACTGGTGAAGGAATAAATGTAACATTTTATGATTGAAACTCAATCACAAACAATTGTGTATCTCATGTGATTGTATTAGAATTATTAAAAATAAATTAAAAAATAAAAATACATATTGCATACCTCCAAAACTGCACTGACTGTTGTTAATGACGCTGTCAACTTAAACAATGGCTCACATGTTGGGAGGCAGGCTGGGGAGCAATATTGTATTGATTACATGGTTAGTCTGTGAGCTTACTCATGACTGCTCAGGTGATTCTCAAGTTTAGAAAGTCCTTATGTGTTTTTTTCCTATTTGTGTTGGTCTAATTTTTTTATCCTTAATTGCCAAGTCCTGAAATGGTTTGCAAGGGAAGAGGTAAAAGCTGTTTATAACACCTAGCAATGCTAGGTTTGAGTATTAGTCTTTGAAATATTCAGTGTTTAATTCCATATTCCAATAAAACTAAAACATATTTATAGTAGACTTCTTCTGTACTCTGAACCAGTACTTGACCTGTACTGCTCTGTGGTGACTGTTATACTGTTAGACCAGTGACTGTTAGCCTTTCTACACATGTAGGCTGGCATCATTCCATGGACTAGTGGTTGAAGTCTACTGATTTAGAGAATGGTTGCACTTTTATCTGTTTATATGGAAAGGAAATATTCTGTTAATGCATGGTAACCATTTTTATACTCAAGCAAGGCATCTAATGCATCTCTGTCCCAAGTTCATTGTGTTTTCTAAAAACTATATCTTTAGTAATAAAATGATACAAATTCCTTCTGTGGAAAATCTAGTTTAGAAATATTTTGATAGTGTGTGCAGTGGACTGAAAGTTTGTATTGCCCTTCAAATCCATCTGTTGAAATCCTATTCCTGACAGGGATGGGACCTTCCAAGGAGGTGAAGTCAATTAGGCTATGAACGGGATAGGTGTCTTTATAAGAGAGAATCTAGAGAACACTTGCATCACTTTTGTGAGGTTACAGAAAGGAGAATCAGGAAAACAAGTTTCACAATGCTCTAAATCTGCTGGTGTCCTGCTCTTTACCTTTACAGTCTTCAAATGCTTAAGTAAATGATTGACTCTGTTGCACTGTTTATATAGCACAGATGGGCACTGCCTGTCTCTATGAATGCCTGCTACACTACAGAAGGATGTACCTTTTGAGGTGTTTTTATTTTTCTGATTTCTTTATTTTTCTTTTGGGAATGTATATTTCACATAGTTCCCAAATCATGGCTAAAGTAAAAATTATTAGTTATTGTCCCTTTCCTAATAGGAAAGGAAGCACAGGTTCTTACTTTTATGACTATGCTCCCTGATGGCTAAGGTACTGGCCATCCCAGCCTCCAGTTTCTTGCTAATACTTTACAGTGTCTCACTGTCAGTGCCAGCATGTTCATTATGAGAGGGCCTTTCTTCCTCAGCCTAAGGTACAGCACATTTTTCTTGCTTGACTTATGTTTTTTTTTCTTTTTGCTTGACATACTTTTTAAATTTTTTTATTTTTAATTGTGAGAAAAAAGATGCAAAGAGAGAGAACAAGGTAAAGTTACAGTGGAAGGACAATCACCCATAAACAGAATTCTCAGAACTCATGCACAACTATTTTGTCCCTCTAGTCACCAGAATGCAATACACAATATTTCCTTTTTTTTTTTTTTTTGGCTCTAGATTGCTTCCCACATTGTGCAGCAATGGAATTCAGGGGCTACAAGGCTACAAGGGGTGGGAGTCCTGAGAGGTTCCTTGTTGGTCAGAGTTGGGTCGGCAGAGAAGAGGCACTGAGTCCTGAGAAGTTTGGTCAGAGTCACTGTGTCCTGAGAGGTTTGGTCGGAGCCGGGTTGGTAGAGAAGAGGCAGAAAGAGGCTGAGCGACTGGCTGCTGTTCTTTTAACGTCTCTGGGTGCCCAATCGCCCGGCTCGATTGGCCCCACATGGGTCAAGTGAGGCCATCTTACCGGTCACTGAGTCCCGAGAGGTTCCTTGTTGGTCGGAGCTGGGTCGGCAGAGAAGAGGCAGAAAGAGCTGCTTGACATATTTTAATGTCATTTTTTCTTTTGTCTTAGAGCCACACCTGGTAGTGCTCAGTGACTACTCCTGACCTTGTGCTTAGGGGTCTTTCCTGTCAGGGTCTAGGGTGTCCATAAAATATTCCAGAAATAAAAGACAGATCAACTACATGCAGACAAGTGCCCTGCCCTCTAAACTATCTCTTGTCAAGTTTTAGTGTGATTTTATGGTACCAGAGACAGTATCCATTTAAAAGCAAAAGATAAAAAAAAATCTACAAGGATTCTGTGAAAAAAATTGCTTCATAAATCATATACACAAATCCATCTTTAGGAAGGATTTTGCTTTATATAAAATTTTACAAGCATTTAAGGAAAAACTAAATGGAAAATATGTATCTTTTGTTCTCTGTGCTGCAAAAGAACAAATTTTTGTTTGGTTGGCTTTATTTGGTTCCACTGAATGCATGATTTGTGTATATAAAAAGCTGTTTTTATCCAAAAGATAGTAAAATAATAAGATTGGATCTCTTGAGACCCATGTATACACACAAATATGTATGTTTATATACATATATTGCTTATTTGGAATATACACATTCTGTTTCTTTCTCAGTCTCTTCTCCTCCAACCCATCTTCCTCTATCTCAAAATGAAAATAAAATTGAAGTTCTTTATATTTCATACAGCAGTTGGTTGTTTCTTTTTGTTTTGTTTTTTGTTTGTTTGTTTGCTTGTTTTTGGTCACACCCGGCATCGATCAGGGATTATTCCTGGCTCTATACTCAGAAATCGCTCCTGGAAGGCTCAGGGGACCATATGGGATGCCGGGATTCGAATCACCGACCTTCTGCATGCAAGGCAAATGACTTACCTCCATGCTATCTCTCCAGACCCAGGAGTTGGTTATTTTAATAAAATAATTTTTAATTTTCAGCTAATGGGGTTTAAAGCTATATGTCACATTCCTTGATGTCTAGCTAACGACTGCTAATTCATACCATACTAATCACAATTGCTTGCTATGTGAGAGTGGTTGCTCAAAGAGCAACCTGTTAGTTTATTTATTTACTTATTTATTTATAACTGTTAGCTTATTTAATCTCCCCACTTGCCCTCTTATAGTGAAGTCAAATTTGATTACTATTTTACTTAATACTTTGTGCTCTTTTTATATATAAATTATTAATCATTAACATGCATCACATAATTGATATTGCTGATTATAATACATTTGTTTTCAGGTATGTGGGAATAAATTATTAAAAAAGAAAAAAAACAAAAATGAAAGGAAAGAAAGAAAGAAACAACAGCAAGAAAATTTGTGAAAATTATTGTATCTCACAATTAAATCATTAATTTATTGTGAGAAGGTTTAGTAAACTCTTGTTGCTATTTGATCATTCTGTTACCTCTTTTATTTCTGAACATTAGGTGCTTTTAGATACATATTAGCATCTAAATTTGTTCCTATAAATATGACAGTTCCTATGATGTTCCGATGAGTATGATAGTATTAAAAATTGAAGTTGTCACATGACTGCTCATAAAATTACAAGCACAATTGCTGAAACTGTGATTATTGTGGAATGTGCTTTTGGTAATTAG
>PVKC010018505.1:0-19654 GCA_004027635.1 Crocidura indochinensis
ATGGCATCAAAGAAAAATTAATATTCTACTTCTATTCACAAAAACAATGCAGTTTACTAAGTTTTATTCTAACCTGAACTGTACCTATGTATAGAAACTGTCCAGTTTATTAGAACTAAACTTAATTTGCAAAATGATGGATTTATTTGGTTGAACTGAGATAAAGATAAAATAAAATATGTGCGTTAATAGCATGTTTTTGCGCATGTCAGTCTCTAGATCTTTTAATGCTTGTTTATGCTTACATTTTACTGATACGTTGGAATGCTGTTGCTTTTTCTAGTATCTGACTCTGACTTTTAAAGCTAATATTTGAAGGGAATTTTTGCTTTTTTTTTTTACTTAAGTCGAGACTGAAAGCTAAGGTAATATCTCATATTCCTGATGCCCATACCTGTCTTGCACAAGGTCCTGCATAGCCTTGCCAGCATTATTACATGCACTCTAGGTGTGCCCCACATTGCTGGTAAAGTCTCAAAAGCAAATAAAAGAAAATAAGGCCAGAACAGAACAGAAAAAAAACAGACCAGAGATTCTCCTTTTTCTAAACTCACATATCTGGGGACAGAAAGCTTGATACTGACATCAGAGACTCCCATGGTGCTTATGGTTTAATAGAATCCTTAACCTGAAGATACTGACCCAATATCCAGAAATCTTTATTGGCTGTCCTCAGAACTACCAAGTGGATTTCCCATTTGCTTCTGATGTAGGAAAGGGTCTTTATGTTGATAAATGATCCTCAAGTTTCTGGACCAAAGATGTTTAGACTCAAAAGAAAATTTTATTTAAAGGTAACAGAGGAAAACAAAGGAACTCCCTGCACAGGAAAAAATAATTTAGATTTAGTATAGGACTAGATTAAATATGGCTCTTATGTGGGGAATTTATAGGAAAATTAAGTACATAGGCTTTAAAAAGCTTCCTGCATTCTTTATCAGTTGATAAGATCATTACAAAGAATGCAAGGAATCTACAAAGTGGTCTTACTGGTCTGAGTCTTTAGGTTTAGACATTTGCTTTAGGTATTAACTTAGTCACTCAGTGAGCCGATGCTTTGAGGAAGAATTCTATCGTCCTGGGGAATTGTTAACTTCCTGTTTATCAGAGAGTCCAGGAATTCTCAGGAACATAAAATTGTAGGATTAGGGGAGTCAAAAATAAAACTGCTAAAACATCTGGAAGTGTTCTGAGAAAAACTGAGACTTCCTCTTTCACTTCACTTTATCCTTTAAGAAAAATTTGGTGAGGGGCCAGAGAGATAGCACAGCAGTGTATGCCTTGCAAGCAGCCGATCCAGGACCTGGCATCCCATGTGGTCCCCCATGCCTGCCAGGAGCTATTTCTGAGCAGATAGCCAGGAGTAACCCCTGAGGGCAACCAGGTGTGGCCCAAAAACCAAAAAGAAAAAAAAAAAGAAGAAGAAGAAAAATTTGGTGCCCTGTACCACTTGATCGATATAAACTGAGTTTTTGATTGTTTCAATTTTGAGGCCTCACCCAACAATGCTTTAAGGCTTTTACTACTGGCTCTATACACAGGGGTCATTTCTGGTGCGACTCAGGGAAGCATGTGTGTTGCAGGACATTAAACCCCTAC
The DNA here is from genome assembly GCA_004027635.1 of Crocidura indochinensis. Taxonomy (NCBI): domain Eukaryota; kingdom Metazoa; phylum Chordata; class Mammalia; order Eulipotyphla; family Soricidae; genus Crocidura; species Crocidura indochinensis. Next base: position 1,600 of record PVKC010018505.1, read on the forward strand.
AGGCTGCATGCAAAGCAATGATCTTACCCACTATACTCATGCTCTTGAACTTTGAACTCTCATGCTCCTGAACTTTTGGATATATGTGCAATAATTCATCAAGGTCTTAGGCACAATTCATTTATTGTGACCAGTCTAGGAATTGAATTTGATTTTCTGTGAAAAATAAGAAATTTTACTATGGGTTTTCATGTTCTAATGTAGAGCTCTCATCTTAATCTGGCAGAAGAAGTAGATGGAGGATAACTGGACAGGGGGCAGTGGCCCAGATACAATGATGGGAAGACGTGATCTGCCACTATATGACTGAACATAGAACCCCAAAACACTGAATTCAGGATATACAAATTCTAAAATATACCTGTCAAAGAGGCAGGTTAAGGTAGGAGGGAAAGGAGGAGCATTGATGGAGGGAAGTTGACATTAGTGATGTGTTGGAAAATTGTATATCTAAAAGTCAAATATAAATAACTTTGTGCCTAAATTAAAAATTTTTTTGAAAAAGAAAAAGTAAAAGGACAAACAATATTAACTGAAGTCAAGTCAAATTTTGAATTTGGAACATCTGAAGAAGTTCTAAACGTCGGAATATAAGGGGACTAAAGCCTATTACCTGCCAAATATGTCTTTTACGGTAGCTAATTTCATGAGAGGAGCTCTGAAGACACAGGGAAGTTGGTTTTAAAAAGATGAAAATTCCTCCCTTAAGACCTTTGGAGTGGCAGGATGGGGAAAAGAGCTAATTAACAGAAAAAAGCAAATTTATCTAGATTTTAGTCAGTCATTTTTGGGGTACCACATCTAAATGGCCTTTCCTTTTCCTTTTTAAAGTTCTTTGATTTAGCTGAGCTATTTATTATTATTATTATTATTATTATTATTATTTTGGTTTTTGGGTCACACCCAGCAGTGCTCAGGGGTTTTCCTGGCTCCATGCTCAGAAATTGCTCCTGGCAAGCACGGGGGACCATATGGGACACTGGGATTTGAACTGATGACCTTCTGCATGAAAGGCAAATGCCTTACCTCCATGTTATCTCTCCGGCCCCTAGTTGAGCTATTTAAAGGAACCTCTAAGACCCCTTAGCTCTGCAGAACCTCTCCCATCTAAACGGAGATATACATATGATTAATAAGTTTATCTTTATGTCTTCTTGTATTAGAAAAATGTCAGATTTAGCAATAAAATAATGATTACAATTGACACTTGTATACTGACTTTGTCATGTTCTTTGTGACAAAATGCAAATCAGCCTGCATCTCAAGCACCTCTGCAGGTTTAAGTTCTATTGTCACTATGAACTGAAATAGCTGCTTTTCTATGAAAACTATTTTTATTGGAAAAGAATTACTGGCATAAAAGAAAAAAAATTAGAACATTTCTAGAAAATGAATAATGTGGGCCTGTAATATTAAGAAAATGAAAGTATTTGTTATAAATAATAAATACTAAAATTTGAAATAAAATTAGGATTTTGAAAAACTTATAGTTGCCAAGAAGTCTAAGGTCTTCTTAAAGGTTAGTGATAATTTAAAAACATTTGAAAAGTGTTTAAAACCTGGAGATGCTGACAGGTGTCACCAACTAGTCACCAAATCGAAAAACAAGCTCTTAGGGAAATTGCCAAAAATAATTGGTAGTGGGGTGGTATAAAGAAACAGTGGCTGGGGTCGGGCGGTGGCGCTGAAGGTAAGGTTTCTGCCTTACCGCGCTAGCCTTGGACGGACCGCGGTTCGATCCCCTGTGCCCCATATGGTCCCCCAAGCCAGGGCCGACTTCTGAGCGCATAGCCAGGAGTAACCCCTGAGTGTCACTGGGTGTGGCCCAAAAACCAAAAAAAAAAAAAAAAAAAGAAACAGTGGCTGTGCTGGAAGCAACTATGCAGTAGTGTTATCAGAGACAGAATCTGGAAATGAGTGGGGCCTTGACATGGTCCTGTTGTGAGTCTGGGAACTGTGGAAGATGGTGTTGGTCAATCTGTGTGACTGAGATCTTGGGACACAAACATGAGAGTACCAAAGGAGTGAGCAGAGCAAGGCTAAAAGAGACAAAAGGGCAGTAGTGGCAAGAGTGTGAGACACTGGCTACAAGAAGCCAGTAGTGACAGTGAGGTCAAAGACTGGTGTTGTTATTTTCTGGAGACTGTCAGGAAGTGTTGTCCTGACTTACTCCTGCAGTGGGACTCAGAGCTGTGGTTAGGCTCAAATCCATCTGATGAGCTGAGATCTCAGGACAAAGAAATTAGAGTCAAGCGAGTGAGCAGGGGTAAGGATAAAGGAGAGAGACGAGCCCTTGATTTGGGCATATGAGATTTCACACATGCTGCTGTGAAAGAATAGGCTACAAGAAGGACAGCAATGGCAGTGGGGCTGGGGGACTTATATGCTTGCTACATCCGTTCACCCAACCCTAACTGACCCTCCTGGGTGACCTAGGCAGGGTCTAATGCCCAGTATGTATCTCAAGCGAAGATTCCTGCAACCAGAAAAGAACTTGGCCATGAGACAGGCAAGAACAGAGACCAGCAACTGCTTTTATGGTGGGTAGCTTTTGGAATCAAAAGGGCCATTTTGACTTCAGGCTAGTGCACCAAGAGATCATAGCACTTCATAGCCACATATTTCTTCTGTGTAAAGAGCCCCACCACAACACATAAAAAACACTACCACACTACAAAGATCACAATGAGAAGACAACTCAGAACCTCACTGCTTTTAGTGAATGAAGATGGTAGTTTTTTTGGTTGGTTTTTTGTTTTTGTTTTCATTTTAAGGTCACACATGACTGTGCTCAGGGGCTATTCCTGGCTCTGCACTCAGAGATCGCTCCTGGCAGGCTCGGTGATCTTATGGGATGCCAGGAAATTGAATTCAGGTCCACCCTGGCTCAGCCACAATCAAGGCTAACATCCTATGACTATACTATCTCTCCAGCCCCAAAGATTTTAGTTTTGAGGACCAAACTAATAGCAGCTACCTATATAGTCTTTCTTATACGGACTTCAGAGAGGAAATGTGAAGGATGTTCAAAGAACTCAAAAAAAAAAATCATGGCACAAATGGAATAAACAGACCTCAAGTCTCAAGAAAATATGAGAGTATAAATAAGGAAACTTCAAACTGAAATCACAGGGCTGAAAAATTTGGTAGATGGATGAAAAACTCACTGAATGATCTCACTAGCAGAGTAACAGCTTAGGAGGATAGAATCAGTGAGCTGGAAGATGAGCTGCATAACAACTCCATACCACAGAAGAAGTTGGAAAAGTTAAACTAACAAAAGATGGAAACATCTTCAAAATAAATGAAAAGATTACAATATAACTCTGAGATAAATTCAATAGAAATAGTAGGAATCCTTGGAGTTCCAACCAAGAAGAAAACCTATGAAGAATCAACAAAGACATCATTGCTGAGAAGTTTCCACAGATGAAGTGTATATGCTCCCAAATCCTGGATACCCAAAGAGTACCAGCCAAATGAGACCTAAATAAAAGCACCCCAATGCACATCCTAGTCACAATAATGAAAATCACAGAGATAGAATACTGAGAATATTAAGGGTAGCAAGATCAAGAAAGGATATTACATACAAAGAAGCATCCTTAAGACTTACAGCAGGTTTATCACAATCTGCCCTGTAGGTTTGAAAGAGTGGTAGGATCCAGGAAGAAAATTCAGTGAAATGAATGTCTCACCATGCCTACTTCATCTAGTCAGGCTTCCAATCAGGTTTGAAAAAGATTCACTTCTTCACGGATAAACAGCAGCTCAGCAAATTTACAGACTCAAAGACAACCATAAAAAGAACAGAAGATTTTTCTTTAAAGTAAAACAGACCCACAAACACAACAAACAAAAAGATGGCATAAAATCCTGACAATCATCACAGCATCAAAGGACTAAATACACCAGTTATGAGACAAAGTGGCATCAGAAAACTGAATCCAACATTTTGGTACCTTCAAGAAATATGTTTGAATAATCATAGCAAACACAGATTCAGAGTTAAACATTTGAGGACAATTCTATAAACAAACAACTCCCTTAAAAAGGTTGGATACTAATATCAGATGACATAGGCTTCAGGCTTAAAAGGTTTGTAAGGGACAGAGAGGGTCTTTTCTTAATAACCAAGGGATATGTATACCAGGAAGGAATCACACTCCTAAACATATATGCACCCAATGAGGTGCCTGAAAAATACCTAAAACAACTGCTTGAAGAAAGACAGAAATAGCAACACAATAATTGTGAGAGACTTCAACACTGCTGTCACTCTTGATATATCATTCAGGCTACAGCTTAACAAGGATATACTAGCTTTGAAAAAAGAAATAGAAGAAAGTGGCTTAGGGTTCTTCATCCTCACAAAGCTGAATACACTTTTTTTCCAATGCACATGGAACATTCTCCAAGATAGACCACATGCTGGGCCATAAAACATAACTCCATAAAATCAATAGGATAGAAATTGTATCAACTATATTCTCCAACAATGATGTACTGCACATAGAACTGCATTACAAAAAGACATGGGGAGGGGAGTTTTAACAGCAGGGAATTAAACAGCTCACTCCTTAACAAAAAAGTGGGTCAGAAACAAAACCAACAAGGAAATCAAAAGATTCCTGGACATAAATTAGAATGAAGATATGAACTGTCAGAATTTGTGAGACACAGCAAAGGCAATACTAAGAAGAAAAGTTATAGCTTTGCAAACATTATCCAGGAAGGAAGAAAAGGCCTTCATAAACAACTTAATGACACAGCTTAAGAAATTTGAAAATCATTTGCAAAAATGACCTGAAACTTGTCAGGTGGAAGGAAATAATAAAACAGAGCAGAAATCAATGAACTGGACACCCAAAAATAATCCAAAAGATAAATGAAAGTCAAAGTTGGTTTAAAATAAACAAGACCATAAGGCCAGAGTGGTAGCACAGTGGTAGGGCATTTGCCTTCATGTGGCTTATCCAGAACGGAAGTGGGTTTGATCCCTGGCATCCCATATGGTCCCCTCAGCCAGGAGCAATTTTTGAGTGCAGAACTAGGAGTAACCCCTGAACGCTGCAGGGTGTGGCCCCAAAAAACTAACTAAATATCATTAAAAAAGATTTTTATATTAAAAATAAAAAATAAAATGTATCAAATCAACTTCAATAGATTATTACATGGGATATGCTTAGAAAAAACTAACTTAATAAATAAAACAAGCAAGACCAATAAACCATTAGTAAGACTCATAAATAAATATATATATACTTAATAAACAGAGTTATATATATACTTAACAAACAGAGTCAGAAAAAAAACACAGAAATATAAGTGGTAATCAAAGATTACTTTAGGAGTCTTTACAACACCAAACAAGAGAACATTTAAGAAGTGGATGAATTGCTGGACTCCTATAGCCTCCCAAGATTGAACCAAGATGATCTGAAATACCTGAATAAACCTATCACAATTGAGGAAACAAAAGCCCATGCCCAAATGGTTTGTTTTACTAATGAATTCTTTCAAACCTTTAAAGAGGAATTATTGGGGCCCGGGAGATAGCATGGAGGTAAGGCGTTTGCCTTTCATGCAAAAGGTCATCGGTTTGATTCCCAGTGCCCCATATGGTCCCCTGTACCTGCCAGGAGCAATTTCTGAGCATGGAGCCAGGAGTAACCCCTGAGCACTGCTGGGTGTGACCCAAAAACCAAAAAAATAAATAAATAAATAAATAAATAAAGAGGAATTATTTACTACCAATCCTTTTCAGGCTTTTCCAAGAAATTGAAAAAATAAGAAACAGTTCCAAATAGTTTCTATGAAGCTAACATCACCTTGATATCAAAAGTAGACACAGATACAAAGAGAGAGAGAGAGAGAGAGAGAGAGAGAGGAGAGAGAGAGAAGAGAGAGAATTACAGCTGGTATCCTTGATGAACACAGATGCAAAGATCCCTCCAAAAATAATTATCAAAAGGAATATAGCTACTCATTAAGAATGACATCATTTCAGAGATACAAGAATTGTTTAATATATTTAAGTCAATCAACTTAATACACCATCTCAATAAAATCATATGATCATATCAATAGCTATAGAGAAAGCATTTAACAAGATACAGCACCTCTTTATGATAAAAAACTTTCAACAAGAAAATTGAAAGAATCTTTCAATTGAAGAAATTGAAAATTGAAGAATCTTTCCTCACTATAGTCAAAGCTATTCATTACAAGCCTATTACAAACAATAGATGCAATGGGGAAAACTAAGTCTTTTCTCTGAGATCTGGCACAAGATAAGGTTGCCCCCTCTCACCACTTTCGTTCAGTATAATATAGGAAGGTCATCAAGAAAGGAAAGGAAGAAGTCAAGCTCTCACTCTTTGCATATTTAGAAAATCCTAAAGACTACACCAAAGCTTCTGGAAACAATAGATTTACATAGTAAAGTAGCAGTCTATGGAATTCATATGCAAAAATCTGTATTTTACATATACAAATAATGAAAGAAAAGAAAGATATATTTTATAAAATTCCATTCACAATTTACCTCAGAAAAGTAAAACCTCAAAGTCAACTTAAATAAAAAGGTGAAAAACCTATACAAAGAATGGTCATATACCTACACAATGGAATACTAAGCAGCTATTAGGAAAAAGTTAAGTAATGAAATTTTCCTATACTTAGATGGGTGTGGAGAGTATTACACTGAGTGAAATGAATCAGGAGGAGAGAGATAGACATAGGATAATCTCACTCATTTGTGGGCTATGAGGAAAATAAAGATAGTATATAATAATTATATATTAGTAATATTAGTAATAATATCCTGAAACAATAGAGATGAGGGCCAGGAGGAAAGATCTATTGTAGGAAGCTTGCCACAAATAGTGGAGCAGTGCAATTAGGGTAGAGAAGGGTACACTATGACAATTATAGTTGTAACTGTTCGCTATAGACAATTACGGGGTGCTGAACAGAGATAAAGTGATGTGCATGTACCCCTTCACTAACAATAGGCCAACCACTATGTTAAGAAAAAGGAGGAGACAGAATGGGAGAGAGAGAGAGAAAGAGAGAAAGGAATAAAGTGCCTGCCTAAGAGGTAGGAAGCGGGGAGGAGGGAAGGAGAGAAACTGGGGTCATTGGTGGTGGGAATTGTGCACTGGTGTTGCATAGAGTAAGACTGAAACAACATGAACAACTTAATAATCATAGTATTTATATAAAAGAAAAAATAGAAGTGTAGATTTTATAGTATATAATGAAATATACTAGCATCTGGAAGATTTGCATAAATAAGTGAATAATATATTTCAAATTATTGCCTATAATGTTATTAAATCTGTAAAATCCATACAAGTCACTTTCCACTAGCTCCTCAAGAAAACTCCCTTCCTTTACTTGTATAATCTGCTTTAATATTTGATGAAAATGGCAATGTATGACAAATGGTAAAACTCTTATTATTTTTGTTTGTTTCGTTTTTGGTCAAACCTGGTAGTGTTCAGAGACTTGAGTTACATTTGGGATGCTGGGGATCAAACCTGGATTGGCCAAATGCAAGACAAAAAGACAGTTTACTTGCTGTAATATTGTTTCATCCCTTGACTTATTCTTGGCTCTGTGCCCAGAGATCACTCCTGGTGGCACTTAGAAAACCATATTTGCTTGGGCCTGAGCAATGGAGCAAGCAGTAAGGCATCTGCCTTGCATTGACTAGGATTGACCGTGCTTCAATCCCCCAGCATCCCATATGGTCCCCAAGCCAGTAGCAATTTCTGAGCTCATAGCCAGGAGTAGCCCGTGAATATTACCTGATATGACTTAACCCACCACCCCCAAATAAAACCCTATTTATTGTTGGGTACTCAAATTGTGTTGGTTCTGTGTGAGGCAGATTCCGTACCTTATGCAATTTCTCTGGCCCAATTGCATTGTATTTGATTTTTTGGGCAACACCTAGCTGTGCTCAACTTGGCTTTTGCTTAGGCATCTTTCCTGGTGGAGCTCCAAGAACTATATGTGGTGCTAAGCATTGAACCTGAATTGTCTGCATCAAAGCAAGTGTTTTACACTTTGTAATGCATTCTTTGGTGCACAGTTAAATTGACTAGTATAGGAAAGTGGAAGAGAATGCAAAACTACTCATTTCCTGGGGCCGGAGCGGTGGTACAGCAGTAGGGCGTTTATCTTGCAGGCACTGACCTAGGACAGATGGAAGTTTGACCCCTACCCCCAGCGTGCCATATGGTCCCCCAAACCAGGAGCGTATAGCCAGGAGTAACCTCTGAGCATCACTGGGTATGCATCCCCCCAAATAAAAACTACTCATCTCTTATCTCTTTCAGAAAGAGCTAAGCAAAAAAAAATATATATATATATATATACATATATATATACAAATATATTCATGTAGCAGTTAATATGGTAGTTTCCATATTCTAGTTTTGCTTTAATTGTATTCAAAAGAAAACAAACACCATTTCAGAAAAACAATTTAGGAATTGAGATATTTAAAAAACATTTCATATTGAATTATAATTGTTTGTCCAATAGTATGCTTTATTTTTGCCTGTTTGCATGTTTGTGTGTGTACATTGTTGTTGTTGTTATTGTTGTTTTGGGCCACACGCAATGGCAACCAGTGGTTACTCCTAGCTCTGTGCTTAGAAATCAAGACTAGGGTCCCGGGAGATAGCATGGAGGTAAGGCGTTTGCCTTTCATGCAAAAGGTTATCGGTTCGAATCCTGGTGCCCCATATGGTCCCCCGTGCCTGCCAGGAGCAATTTCTGAGCATGGAGTCAGGAGTAACCCCTGAGCACTGCCGGGTGTGACCCAAAAACCAAAAACCAAAAAAAAAAAAAAAAAAAAATCAAGACTAGGGGCCTGGTGATGGCTCTGGAGGTAAGGTGCCTCCCTTGCCTGCGCTAACCGCGGTTCGATCCTCCGATTTCCCATATGGTCCCCCAAACCAGGAGCAACTTCTGAGCGTATAGCCAGGAGTAACCCCTGGGCATCACTGGGTGTGTTCCCCCCCAAAAAAAAGAAAAAAAATCAAGACTAGCAGGCTTCACAGACCATATGGGATACTACAGGTCAAACTTGGGTCAGCTGTTTGCTTTGCACACAACTTTGCCTTCTATACCTGCTCAAAAGCCCTATCTGCTGTGCTATTCCCCAGCTTTGTTTTGTGTTATTATTTTACAGTTTCATAAACTCAATTTAAGACAGTTAAATGCCTAAACTTTTGCTTGTTCATGACATTTTGTATCATTCCTTAATATTTGAATGATGAAATAGTCTTAAAATAAAAAGTTCATTTTGTTCAGCTTTTTTTTAACTATATTTCACCAATCTTATCTATAGAATCTCCTTTGATAAATCTACTGTAAATTTTATGTGACTTCCTTTGCATGTGAATTCCTTCTTTGATCTTGCTGCTTGCAATATTGTGTGTTTGTTTTTGTCATTTTCATTAGAATGTACATGGCACTTTTTATTTTTCTTGTATCCTTTTGAAGACTCAATATGGTGTTGGGGATTAAATATGTACCTGCTGTGCTATTTTTAGTAAATATTTGGGGCAGTCATATAGAGGAAGGGTAAGTTGGAAATAACTGGTGGAGTTGGTTTAAACTGTTCAGTCCTCTTTCTTGTGTACTATTGTATGATAAAGGGTCGGAGTGGAGAAACCTTGTTTGGTTTGGGCAAATGCCGCAGTTAATGAGGTAAGTCTTTCTATGTGGCAAAAGAACTAGCTAATGAGAGTTAAATAAGAAATAATTGTAAAAGTAGCAATCAGGGGTTCAGTATAATCAAATTCAATGCAATTAAAAAGAAAAGTGGGAGAGGAAAGTTCTAGTTTTTGCACTACTAATAAAAATGTTGACGATACAAAAGCATCTTTTAGAGAGACTCAATTTAAAATCTAAACAGAGACACAGATCATCAGTGATTAAGGAGAAGCATGTGTACTTTCTGCAAAGATGGAGTAGAAGCATTTACATGTTAACCATATATCTAAGTGAAAAATTTAAATAGGATAATCTAAAATAAACTGGCAAAGTCCATTGAACAAACAATTAAGTTACTTAATGGTCTGTGGCTTTGTTTAATTGGCTAATTTCTGAAATTTCTCTACTGCAGGTTATAGGCAATTTTAAGAGGATAATAGATATAATAAACAAGTAGCAGGGATATGAAAATAATTAACTATACTTAACCAATTGAAGTATAAGTGTTATAATTAAAATTAGTTATCGAATTTAAGGTAGGATAAAAGTTTCCACCATCTTGTTCCTATTAATTTTCCTTGACTTTTTACTAAAATTTCAAAAGCTGTACTGTGAATTTTGAGCATAATTCAAGAATAGAGCACATGAAAATCATCATAAACATAGTTTGCTTTATAGCTCTTACCTGATTCCATTACAAAATTTTTTTATTCTTTGTTTTTGGGGGACACTCCTGACTGTATCAGGGGAACCATGAAGTTCATGTAAACATCTCCTAATCAAAGAATGATTCCTTTGACCTTATCTACTTTCACTTATTTGCCTGATACTGGAAATAGTGACCAAGTATGTTTACCTTATGAACAGATTTTGGAAAGAAGGTTCTTATTTGGAAATCTCAGAAATAGCTTATGACACACAGTAGTAACTAAAATTGACCATTATTCAGTCACTCATTTAATATAGACATTGAAAGCACTGACATTTAAAAATAAGCCTCTTGGGGTCAGAGTGATAATGATACAGTAGGATACTAGCCTTGCATGTGACTGGCCCACGTTCAATCCTTGGCACCCTGTATAGACCCCTGAATCCATCTGGGAGTAATCCTTGAAAATTGCTGGTTGTGACCCCCGAACAAATAAACAAAAAAATATAAATAATCTTGCTAAGGGCAGAAAAGTAGTGCAGTAGGCCAGATCTTGCCTTGCTTGTACCTACTGAAATTTCATCCCCAATGCCCCATGTGGTCTCCTAAAGTCCTGTTAAGTACAAAGCCAGGAGTAAGCCCTGAGCACCACAGATGTGACTCAAGAATCAAAAAACAAAACAAACAAAACAAACAAACAAAAAACAACTAATCGGGACCGGAGAGATAGGGCATTTGCCTTACAAGCAGAAGGAGGGTGGTTCGAACCATGGCATCCCATATGGTCCCCTGAGCCTGCCAGGAGAGATTTCTGAGCATAGAGCTAGGAGTAACACCTGAGCACTGCCGGGTATGACCCAAAACAAACAAACAAACAAAAACCCCCAACTAATCAACAATCACCACCAAACAAAATAAGCTTGTTAAAATGAAAACTATCTTGATAAAGAACAGCCTTGTTGGAGGAAGAAGTATAGGTTCACTTTCTAATTCTTATATAGAGCAGAGGAAAAGGAGTTAGTTGAGGACATGAGTAATGGTGAAAGAGGGAGAGAATCAAAGACGAAGTGCTACTAAACATTTCTTCAAAAGGTATTTGTTAGTATATATTGTGAAATTATTTATGGAATTTCTTTTACCATCTTAAAAGTCATTCTGAAAAATTTACTCCAAAAAAGGGAAAAGAATCAGATAGATGGGCAGATAGGTCAAATGGCTAAAACAGATGTTCATGTGTGGGAACTTGGGCTCAATACCAGGAACACATGGACCATAAAACACTGCAAGGGTGGGCTCCTCCTCTCAGACAATAAAAAAGAAAAGAAACACAGTTTAGCACGAAGTTTTCTACTTTCCTAATAATAGAACCTTATAATGTAAAATTAGTTAAGAGTAAAGTTATAATAGATCAATCAAGCAGTGTTATATGTGTAAAAGCTTATACATTTGGAAACACTTGACTTTCAGCTGATTTTAAAAATAGAATGGCATCATTCTCACTTTAAGTCTATTTAGTGTGCATCATTTCCTTTTAAAATATTTTACTATAAGTGTTTTAAAATTCTGAAGATAGTGAGATAAGAGAAGTACACAGGAAACATACTATGCCTGCTTCCTGAGTCTACAATTAGCATGTTTCTGTTTTTGATTTATAATCTACTCATCGTCTGTCTATCATTTTCCTCCTTTTGGGGGGAGCTCTACATTTTGAAATAAAACATAATTAGAGTTTATTTATTTTGAGACCAACCAGATGCTTTATAGAAAATATGTTGTGCCATTTTCAGAAGACATTTTGTTGTTGTTGTTGTTGTTGTTGTTTTAGGGCTCAGCCAGCAGCAGTCAGGGTTTACTACTGGATCCGTGCTCAGAAATCACTCCTGGCAGGCTTAAGAATTATATGGGTTGCCAAGAATGGAACTTGTGTCTGCCATATGCAAGGCAAACCACTGAACTATAAGTTCAGCACCAAGATTTTATTTGAAATAATTTATTCACTTTATTTAAAGAACATGAATCACATAGTTGGCTTAGTTAACTATAATAAATTTGTTTCTAAATAAATGAGAATACATTTATTTAACAAATAGAATTAAAAAGGAAGAAAAGAAAAAAGTAATAAAGAAGTACATTGACAAACAAATTTTTGAAAATTATTTTATCTACAATTAGACCATTAAGAAATTGACTGAGGTTTAGTTAGCTCTTGTTGCTAGCTGGCCATTCTACTATTTCATTTGTTTCTGAACATTAGATGATCTCAGCTCCTCATTGGTATCTAAACTGCTGTGTTCCTATAAGGATAACATCATTAAAAAAAATGAAACTGTCCAGGAATTCAAAGCACAATTACTGATACTAAGCTTGGGGTGTGGTTACAGCTCCTAGATCTTCTAAACATAGGAGAATGTGGGAGTTGTGTGTGTGTGTGTGTGTGTGTGTGTGTGTGTGTGTATGCACCCACACTCACTCAAAAAAAAAAGCCCTGGTGGATCAGCCCAAAATACTGGCAAATCTAGAGTTTGATCATGTTGCTGTCTCTGCAGAGACTAATAGAGGAATGTTGAAGCAGGACCATAGGCAAAGTGGTGATTATGGGTGATGGATACAGCAGGCATTGCCTCAGAATGGTGGGAGCTTGATCAGCCCTTCTCCAAAAATTGCCAGCTTTCAGCTCCATGGCTCTGTGCCCATGATTTTTCAGGATTTATTTTATGTATCTTTAGAGAAAAGAGTGTAACTATAGAGCTGCCTGAATGAGAACATGATGACTGAGTTTGTGGAGGTTGTAACAGCTTCCCAGAAGAAGGAGGACCAGGAGGGTGAGCAAAGGGTGCCGCACTTGCTCCAAAAAGACCCTGGTGATATCAGCTGAAATACTAATATACTTGAGAATTAATCAGATTGGTGTCTCTGCAGAGAATTATAGAGAAGTATTAAACAGGATCATAGGCAAAGTGACAGTAGTGGATAATGGATGTAGCAGGCATGGTTTCAGTAGGGCGGAATTTAGCTTGCCCTCTCCTCCATAGTTTGCTAGCTTTCAGCTGACTGGCTGGTGTACCCATGCTTTCTCATGGCTGGGCTTACATCTCAGAAGATAGATATAAAAGACCATTTTCATTTCTTCTTGCTGCTATAAAAGTAAACAAATTTGTATTTAGTGTCTCTCAGTTTTAAAGGGCAGTAATCTGAAAAGAGGCTATAGATTTTAATCAAGGCATTGAAAGCTTTAGAGAAATACATGTTGATCCATCTTTCTGTGGTTCAGGACCCCTTTCTCCATCTTCAAAATATTTTACTCCAATCTTTTCTTAGGCCCTTAAATCTTCTCTAACTCTGATCCTTTGGTTTCTGGTTGCAAGGATAGTCATGATTGCATGGATTTCTGGATAATCCAAGATCATCTCACTAGTTCATGATCATGTGTCAAATCCCTTCAAGACCCTACATAACGCAGTTACTGATACAGGAGGATCAGAACATCAGAACATGTTTTGAAACTATTTATTCCTAGGGTAGTGTTGTCACCTTTATGTAGCTTTTTTTTTAGTTTCTCTCAGTTTTTTGAAGAAAATATCAATGAAATAAAACCAACCCTTCCCTTTAAATCATTTACTAATCTAATTTAAGAAACTTTATGACTTGATACTGGCAAAACATGGTAAAAGCATGTGTTGTGATTGTTGATATAGTCGATACTGTGGTTTCAGTTAACTGCATGATACAGAGATGGTTCAAGAAGTTTTTTACTTTGAACACTTTAACTTTTATAAAGTTTCTATGTTAGATGAGAAAATATAGTTCTGTTAAAATGCAGCAATAAGGGGCCGGGCGGTGGCGCTGGAGGTAAGGTGCCTGCCTTGCCTGCGCTAACCTAGGACAGACCGTGGTTCGATCCCCCGGTTCCCCATATGGTCCCCCGTGCCTGCCAGGAGCGACTTCTGAGCCAATAGCCAGGAGTAACCCCTGAGCGTCACTGGGTGTGGCCCAAAAACCAAAAAAAAAAAAATGCAGCAATAAAAGGATAGCCCAAGTGACTTAGTGCTTGCAATGACTAAATATATGTACTTTTCTACTTGGAGTTATACTTGACAATATCTTCTATTCTGATACTCTAGGTACTAAAAGTAAAATACAGATTCTGTTATAGTCATTTCTTTTAAAGGTGGAATTATTATTTTTGTACCTTCCAGTGATAAAATGGCATTGTAATAATCTATACCATGCATTAGGTTCCTAAAGGGCACCAAAGTAATTAAGTCTACATTATTTAACAGAGGCTCCTGATCTTTGGATTGACAGTTACTTCATAGCCAGGATGGATAGGAATAAAATGAAAACACAATTTTCTTTAAATAAAAAAAGCAAATAGGCTGCATCTTGACAGTCCTTATCTGCATTTCACCTTTATCGTCTCAGGAGCTTTTCTTCTGGCACACAGCACGAACCCTTGTGTTTTCATTATTTTCTACCAACATTGTGTCTACCCAGGAGAAATAGCTGAAGTTAATAAAGAGATTAAAAACTTATTTTCTTCCAGCTATTTTTCTCCAGATTTTCCAATACTCAATTAAGAAAGGGTAAACATTACAGATGATCTCAGAGAAACACAAAAAGACCATAACTTTTTTCCTCTTCACTCTGGTATTTCTCAATTTGGCTTGTGAAAAGAATTCATATTTTTTTTGCTCAGCCAGGCTATGAAAGAATAATAATGCTCTTAAAATTCCAGAAGAAGAAAAACCTTTCAGACAAAGAGAAGATTTTCAATACTCAGAGCTTTGTTATGTGGAAAGCTTCAAGCTTTGTTATGTGGAAGTTATTCAAGAATGTTTCTAAAAGTTCTTAGCAGGAATCACAACTTAAGCCTATGTATACTGAGCTATTGATGTGAGTTAACAAGACATAGATGGTGGTCTAATATGTTAGGACCACCTGAAAATAGAACTTTGTTTTCTCTCAACCAAATGGGAGAAGAATCATTACTTAAACATTTCACTCTTTCATTCCTTTATCTTTCTTTCTCTTTCCTTCTTTTTCTTTTTCTTTTTCTTTTTCTTCTTTCTTCCTTCCTTCCTTCCTTCCTTTCTTCTTTCTTCTTCCTTCCTTCTTTTTTCTCTTTCTTTCTTTTCTTCTTTCTTTATTTCTCCTTTTCTTCCTTTCTTTCTCTTTTTTCTCTTTCTGTTCATATTTTGCTGTGCTCGGGGATTACTTCTGACTCTGCTCAAGAGACTTAGGGAGTCATTTACTGTATCAGAGAAAATCTCCTCACCCACCTAAAAACAAATGCCTTAACCTTTCTGCTATCTGTCTAGCCCATTTAAGTGTTTCATATGAAAACACACACATATACACATGAATGTATACATACATACATATATATATAAAACACTTATCCTTTTTGCAATTCACAAATGGTCACTATGGCCATTGTTTTGCATCATTAAAAATTTAATGATCTCTTTTAGATAGTCCATTTACTAAAAAGTAACAGTTTATTATTATTATTTAAAATAGTTATTAGTTGTTTGTTTTGGGATACATCTGCCTGTGCTTAGGGCTTTCTCCTGGCTCCTGGCTCTGTGCTCTAAGATAATTTCTGGTGGTATATATGGAACTGATCATATGTGGTACTGAGGATCAATTCCCAGTCTGTGGTGTGCAAGGCAAGATACTTACCTGCTACACTACCTCTCAGGCTCCATTGTATAATTATTGAGCCACTCTAGTGGTACTCAGGGGTTACACCTGCCTCTGCATTCAATAAACACTCATAGTGATCTCAGGAGACTATATGGGATGCCAGAGTTCAAATACAGCTCAAACTCTTGCAAGGCACATGACTTACCCACTATATTATCACTCTAGCTTCATTATTCTTACCACTATATTGTCTATACCAAAAATTTCTTAATCAGTGTGATATTGAGAATAGCTGAGATATTATAATATTTTGCTATATAAATGTTTCTATAACAAATGATTTTATATTTATCTCATTTTAAACATAAGCAAAATAAATATTATTAAGAAACAAGCTGTGCTTGAAATGATGTGCGTTTTAAGATCACAAAGTTCAAAATTTATAAAACAAATGGGATAAAGTGATAATATAGCAGGCAGGACACTTACTTTGCATATGGGTGACTCAGCTTCATTTCCTGGCACCCCATTTGGTTCCTTGAGTCCTTCCAGACTCAAGTAATTACTCAAGTAATTCCTGATCATAGAGCCCTTTGATATCAATTCCACACTGCTAGATGTGGTCAAAAACAAATGGACAAATGAAAAAAAAAGTAATCCTAGTAACTCAAATCTTCTTGGATCTGGTGTATGACAAACTCACTGAAATGGAAAAACTCATTCAAAAAATAAATAAATGTATAATTAAATATATTGCAAAACTTTCTTCTTTAATATAGCAGGCATCCCAGTGAAGCTTAACCTTGTAGTGTGGGCCTGAAGTTTGTACAGATAACCCTGGACAATTGTGGTGCTAGAAGATCAACTCTGTCTCATAAGTGACTGCATATTCTATTTCCCTAACCCAAGGGTTATCGTTTTATGCTGTTTTAAGACCTATCTGTGAACTGTCTGCTCATGTCAAATGCCTGTGTATATTGAATTTTAATTATATTTTTATGGAGCTCATGAGCCCTATTATATAAGGAGATTCTTTATTTGTAATGTAGAGTGCAAATATTATTTTCCAGTATGTTTGCTTAATTGTCCAACTTATGGTAAGTTATCCACACTTAATACAGAGGTGATTCATTGACCTATTTTATTTATCTGCTTCCTCCTTTTCAAATATCTTCCTTGTTAGTGAATGATACTGAGTTGCCCTCATGAATTATTTACATATAATTATTTACTTATTAACAAACTTATTTACATATTTCTGATCTTAAAGACATAACATATCTTTTCTTGATATAACCATTTCTATATTTCTTTACTTTATAGAAGAGAGCTTTTCTCTCCACATCCCCTCCAACACTGCTTGTTCTCATTCTTTGTGATGTATGTCAATCTCTGTGGTGTGAAGTGGTACTTCATAGTTGTTTTGCTTTGCATCTCCCTGGTGATTAGCGATGTGGAACATTTTTGCCTGTGTCTTTTGGCCATTTTTATTTCTTCTTTGTCAAAGTGTCTGTCCATTTCTTCTCCCCATTTTTGGTGGGATTAGATGTTTTTTTCTTGTAAAGTTCTGTCAGTACCTTGTATATTTTGGAGATTAGCCCCTTATCTGATGGGTATTGGGTGAATAGTTTCTCCCACTTGGTGGGTGGCTCTTGTATCCTGGGTGCTATTTCCTTTGAGGTGCAGAAGCTTCTCAGCTTAATATATTCCCATCTGTTAATCTCTGCTTTCAGAGAGAGAGAGAGAGAGAGAGAGAGAGAGAGAGAGAGAGAGAGAGAGAGAGAGAGAAGCAGAATGGTCTCACTCATCTATGGGTTTTAAGAAAAAAGAAAGACATTTTTGCAATAATAATTTTCAGACACAAAAGAGAGGAGGGCTGGAAGTTACAGCTCACCTCATGAAGCTCACTACAGACCGGGATGAGTTTAGTTAGAGAAATAACTACATTGTAAACTATCCTAACAATGAGAATGTAAAAGGGAAATAGAAAGCTTGTCTAGAGTACAGGTGGGGGTAGGGTGGGGA
>PVKC010018506.1:5592-19698 GCA_004027635.1 Crocidura indochinensis
GTGCAAGGCAAATGTACTACTGTTGTACTTTTACTCTGATCCAACTTTAACATTTTAAATTTCAGTTTTTGAGCCACACTTTGAGCTCAGGGGTCACTTCTGACAGAGCTCTGGGTGCCATATATGGTAGTGGGGATTGGATAGTGGTCTGCTGGGCTAAGGTAAGTGCTCAGCCCTTTGAACTATCTCCCCAACTCTACCATCACTATTTGTAATTGGATGCTAAGATTATAGTCTCTTAATTTTTATTTGTTTAACATTTTTTCTAGCCTTTGATCTATATATATGATGTATATATGTGCATGTATATTTGTTTTGTTGGTAGTGGTTCGTTTTATCTTATAATCTATACTTTTGAAAGAATTTGAGCCTTCGCCATTGATTGTAATATTATCTGTCAAGCTAGTGTCAGCCTGACAGATCAAGTAAACACCTGCATATATTCTTCATTTACAAAATGGGACTATGTGTTTGCTGAAGTTTCTATGTTTTGAGGAGAAACTTGTAAATTAGCGTGGTATTTGTTCTCTTTCAGCTTTCCGAAGAATTATTAGATAAATGGCTCTCCTACCCTGAGTCCCAGCATCTACCCCTCTGCCAGCATTTACTTGGTTTTGCAATGAGATCTGTCACACAGTTGATAATGGGTAGTACATTTGAAGATGACCAGGAAGTCATTTGCTTCCAGAAGAACCACAGCACAGTAAGTAAAAAGACAAATTAAAAATATTATTTCGGGCCCAGGAGATAGCATGGAGGTAACGCGTTTGCCTTTCATGCAAAAGGTCATCGGTTTGAATCCCGGTGTCCCATATGGTCCCCTGTGCCTGCCAGGAGCAATTACTGAGAATGGAGCCAGGAGTAACCCTTGAGCACTGCCGGGTGTGACCCAAAAGCCAAAATATATATATATATATATATATTAGTTCATAAAATTAGATAATTAATAGACCTTTACTCTCAATGTTTAAGAATTTATAGTAGCTTGGAGAGTATCATGCTGAGTGATGTTAATCAGTTGAGTGAGACCCACACAGAATCATCTCTTTCATATATGGTGTTGAATAACAGCCCAGGATGGTGATGGAGGGGTCTTTCTCTGTTGGCCCATGCCATGTGTCTGTAACCCCCTTCAGCTGGCGGGTCTGAGGGTTCAGGGTGGCGGCGAGGAAGACTCACATCAGTCAGGTTTCAGGAGACTTCAGCTTTATTCAAGGCCTTAGCCTCTTAAGCTAACCATTTAAACAGCCTGCTGCCCTGTCATCTTAACATGTTTCTTCTCTCTCCATCCTGCCAGCTCTCCCTTGCTCCTCTCTCCATCTCTCCTCCTGCTGCTTCTTCCTTCCTGAATCTCTCCCAATCTTCCAATCAATCGTCTTCCTGACCCTGAGGTGATATTCTGATACCTCCCAAAGACCCCTCCCAGAAATGGGCAGGTCTTAAGAAGGTAAGGTTACAAAGAAAGAATGGGGGGTGGTGGTAACATATGGGATATAAAAAACATAATGGTGGAACAACAAATATCCAAAGGTAATGGAAACAAAGAACATGAGAACTAATGTTTGGTAGGGAACATGCCACTCTAGGAGGTTGGGGAGAGTACCAGGAAGGGGCAATGACTGTATTGGAGGAAGTGTACAGCAGGGAGGAGGAGGAGGTGCTAAAGGCAGGTAAAGTATTATGTGTGAAACTTTATCAGTACAGGACTGGAAACTACAGTGAAAAAAGTTTTTTTTGTTGTTGTTTTGGTTTTTTGGGTCACACTCGACAGAGCTCAGAGGTTACTCCTGGATCTGCACTCAGAAATCGCTTCTGGCATACTCAAGGGACCATATAGATAGGATAACGGGATTCGAACCACCATCCTTCTGCATGCAAGGCAAATGTCCTACCTCCGTGCTACCTCTCTGGCCCCCCAAAAAAGTTGTTTTAAAAAACACCCATATAGGGCCCGGGAGATAGCATGGAGGTAAGGCATTTACCTTTCATGCAAAAGGTCATCGGTTCGAATCCCGGTGCCCCATATGGTCCCCCGTGCCTGCCAGGAGCAATTTCTGAGCATGGAGCCAGGAGTAACCGCTGAGCACTGCCAGGTGTGATCCAAAAAAAAAAAAACAAAACAAAAAAAAACCCAAAAAACCACCCATATAAGTATTACATGCCTAAAACCCAACCATGAAAATGTTGGCAATTTCTTGGTGACTAAATAAAAAACAATCACAGTAGTTTCCTGTGATAACAAGGCCATACTGGTTTGAAACCCTGCTTGGAGGATCCTTCCTCACTTTAATGGCACTTTTTTTTTGTTTGTTTGTTTTTGGGCAACAACCGGGATTCGAACCAACCACCTTTGGTCCTGGACCAGCTGCTTGCAGGCAAACACCGCTGTGTTATCTTTCCGGGCCCTTTAATGGCACTTCTAATACAAACATTTTTGTTTGTTTTGAGGCCACATCCAGAAGTGCAGGGAGACTACTTCTGGCTCAGTGCTCTGCAGCCCATGTAGTAATAGGGATCAAATTCAAGGCTCCCATATGAAACTCGTGTGTGCAAGCCTTTTGAGTTGCCTCCCTAGTCTTCTCGCTTAGTTTAATGTTCTACATTTAACACATCTATAAATTAATAAATGAAGACCCACTTTGTTAATATTTAAATATTAAAATTGATTTATAACTGTTACATTATTTCCCTAAGTACTTTCCCAACTTTTGAATTATAAAAACAAGATAAACTGTCTTATCTAATTTTATTTTGTTTTGCTTTTTGGCTTTTGAACTACACCCCGTGGCATTGCTCCTGACTGCACTCTGACAGGCTTCCAACAGGTTCAGGGGACCATATGGGTTACCAAAGATCAAAACCAGGTCATGGATTCAGTCTTCGGCATCCCATATGGCCCTCTCAATTATCTCCAGAGTAATTCCTGACTGTAGAGCTGGGAGTAACTCCTGAGCATCACCCTGTGGGGCCCCAAAACCGATTTAAAAAATAAAGTATAGGTTTTGTGAGAAAATGTTTTTTCGATATAGCTCCCTAGAACGCTGATCTCTGTTTTTTTTTTTTTGTTTTTTTGGGTCACACCCAGTGACGCTCAGGGGTTACTCCTGGCTATTCGCTCAGAAATCGCTCCTGGCAGGCACGGGGGACCATATGGGGAACCAGGGGATCGAACCGCGGTCCGACCTAGGTCAGCACAAGGCAAGGCAGGCACCTTACCTTTAGCGCCACCGCCCGGCCCCTGATCTCTGTTTGACATAGTAATTCTTGCTTGAATTATCAATGCCCTGAGCATTGATGGGTATGTTCCCCCCGTCGGAAGGAAGGAAGGAAGGAAGGAAGGAAGGAAGGAAGGAAGGAAGGAAGGAAGGAAAGAAGGAAAGAAGGAAGAAGAGAAGGGAGGAAGGAAGGAGGGAGGAAATGAGAGAGGTAGGTAGGTAGGTGAGAGGGTGAGTGGGTGAGTGGGTGGATGGATGGATGGATAGATGGATATATAGATGTAGATACATAGAATGATAGATAGGTGAGTGAGTAGATGGATGGATATACGGATGAATAGCTGGATGGATAGGTAAATAGATGGATGGATAGTTAAATAGATAAATTGATGGTAAGTCAGTGGATGGATAGGTAAATAGATGGACAGATAGATTGATGGTAGGTCACTGGATGGATGGATAGATAGAATGGATGGATGTATAGATAAATCGATGGATGGATATATAGATATTAAATAAATATATAGAAAGATAGAGATAGGCAGCTGGTGAGACATCATGAAGATAGGGCATTTGCCTTGCATGCAGAAGATGGTGGTTGAATCCTGGCATCCCATATGGTCCCCCAAGCCTGCCCAGGAGCGATTTCTGAGCATAGCTAGGAGTAAGCCTTGAGTGCTGCCAGGTGTGACCCAAACACCAAAAAAAAAATAGATAGATAGAAAGATAGATAGATAGATAGATAGATAGATAGATAGATAGATAGATAGATAGATAGATAGATATGCATATGCAGCAATAGATAGAATGTGTTTGGACTCTAGAAATTGAGAGAATCCCATTGGGATCAGTTTAGATTTCAACAGTATGTTGAGTTTGGCTGGTCTCTTTCTGAGTGAGCTCTCTAGAATGAAGTCAACCCAGAAATTCTCAGTTGACTCTCCCACCACAGTTTCCAACAATTTCAGTAAAAATCCTGGGATTGAATTTCACTGAACCAATTGAATGTAGTGCTCATCTTTAGACTTGTAATGGCAACCTGAGATGGAACATGCTATTGGATCAGCTCCTCATGTGGGTCATATGGGGAAGGAATGATCTACATTTGAGATAGTTCCTGACATTCTTCTAAACATAAAGATCCTGTTAACAGAAAGAGACAGGATGGATACAGAAGCAAAAGACGGGTGATCATGACTTTGTCTGCAATGTCATGCACACTTCTCAGTCCCTATTGGGGCCTGCACTCTCTCAAGACACAAGAAGTATCCCCTCTACTCTCTGAAAGACCTTCTCAATCTTTGGGAAATGAGAACTCTTAAAATGAACTGTTTAGTTTCATGGGTAAAACCATTACTGACGATTTTGGATTTTATTTTTAAGTACTACTCTCTTTGACTCTAACAACATAGTTTATGGGCTCGATTCGGCAGCACATATACTAAAATTGGAATGATACAAAGAAGATTAGCATGGCTCCTGTGCAAGTATGACACGCAAATTCGTGAAGAGTTCCATATTAAAAATATAAGTAATAGGGGCCCGGGAGATAGCATGGAGGTAAGGCATTTGCCTTTCATTCAAAAGGTCATCGGTTCGAATCCCGGTGCCCCATATGGTCCCCCCGAGCCTGCCAGGAGCAATTTCTGAGCATAGAACCAGGAGTAACCCCTGAGCACTGCCGGGTGTGACCCAAAAACCAAAAAAATATATTATATATATATATATAAATAATAAAATAAAAACGTGGGCCCAGGAGATAGCATGGAGGTAAGGCATTTGCCTTTCATGCAAAAGGTCATCGGTTCAAATCTCGGTGCCCATATGGTCCCCTGTGCCTGCCAGGAGCAATTTCTGAGCATGGAGCCAGGAGTAACCCCTGAGCACTGCCGGGTGTGACCCCCCCCCAAAAAAAACGTACTTTATATATTTAAATTGGATAGTCGTGTATCTAACCCCCTTGCTTGAGGACTATGTATATTCTCTATATGCCAATGAAACAAGGAGAAAGAAATGAGTGGTGCAAGTGTGTTCCAGATTGGGTGTAAATTGATAAACCAATTTAAGTGTTTTATTTTCAAAAACAAAAAAGTTCAGGGGCCAGTGCAACCAGTAAGGCATCATCAGCCTTGCCCGTGCTAGATTAGGACGGACAGCAGTTCGATCCCCTGGTGTCGTATATGGTCCCCCAAGCCAGGAGTGATTTCTGAGTGTATAGCCAGGAGTAACCCCTGAGCGTCATCAGGTGTGCCCCACCTCCAAACATAAAGGTTCATAAAGTTACCACAGCATGTTATTTGCCTTGCCATGTGGCTGATCCCTGAGCTCAATGCCTGGTACCACCTAGTATCCTCCAAACACTTCCAAAGTGATTCCTGAGCACAGTCAAAAGCAAGCCCTAAAGGAAGGTCGAATGTGGCCCCAAATAAACAAATAAAACAAATGAAATCAAAGCTGAGAGGTAGCACAATGGCTATGGTGAATGTCCATCATGGCAAGTGGTTGGGCCATTTTGTATACTTAGAGGAGTTGTCCCATCTGCTTCTAGCATTTGGCCCTCTGATGCCCATTCCATTGAGCTTTCCTGGGAATCTGTCTCCTAAATTGGCTCACTTAGATTCAAAAAAATTTGCTGCCAGATATTTGAGGTAGTAACTGCTTCTTTTATACCAGTTACCACTTCTTCCATCTTCTGTCCCAGAGACATGCTGAACTCATTTGCCTTTGAGTTCTTTCATATCTTGTAGTTTTATATTTATTTATAAATTGCATAGCAACCTTTAATTGCTTGTCAAATATGCCACTTCAAGGATATTGTTATTAATGTATGTATGATAGATATTACTTTGGTTAATATTGTGATACAAGGCAAAAGTGTAACAATATAGAAGGAAGAAAATACTGTTCCTGTCATTTAGAGTCTCATCTCGATGTAGATTATGATGGCTTCAAAACAAATATGGCTATGGTTGTATAGCACAAATGTAACACAGATTTAATTCACTGCCACCACAAATAGTCCTATGGGCTCTTTTCTGAGCATCTCTGAGCTCTACAAGTTGTGGTCCAACAGTGGAATTAAATAGGAAAAATGGTGACAGGAGACAGACGAGTCATAAAGTTCTTCCATAGCTGTGGAATTACCGATCAAATACCATCACAAAATGAAATATCATATTCGACTTCTATGCATACACGTATTTCAAATACTTGTATTAATGTATAGTTTATATATAATATGAACCATTTGAGTATATAATTAACCAACTTTGGTAACTTGATGAAATATGTGAACATCAACACAATTTAATATTATCATATTTCAGTCCTCCTAAAAAGATCCTTCATGCCAATTTTAATCAGTTCACCTACCCATTCTTCCTCAATTATATGCACCCAATATTTATTTGTGTCTATAATGTGTTTTCATGGACTTCTCAGAGAGATGCTAGCAGATACTACACAGAAGATTATTAATTTCTTGCCATTTTACTTGGGTTAGTCCAAGTTTGTAACGTGTATTCGCAGATTCTATTAAGCTGTCATTGGGACACACATTTTAGATATCCTTTACCAGTTAAATAGTCATTTGGTTCTTGTTTGTTAGGACCAAAGCTCTGAATATCAGAATACAAGTCTGTGAATATATGTGTTCCATTCTCTTGAATATATACCTAGGACTTGAGATTTTGGCAACTAATAGTAAAAATTATACTTTACTACTTTAAGTACAGTAATGTTTGTTTATATGTCAAATGAAGATTTCAGAACCTCCACATGCTCATTGTAATTTCCTCTTTACTAGTGTGTTCTTTTAAGTAATTTAATGAGTACCACACATTATCTTATTGTGGATCAATTTCTTGTACCTCACTATTGAATATAGTCATAAGGATTAATATTTCATTTAATGATCATTTATCTTGTTGGGCAAAATCTCTATTCCAATATTTTAATTTTAAGTGGGCCATCTAGGTGGGAGGTGATAGCTATGCCCAACATCGTACTGTAGGAATACTCCTGAGAGTGTTCAGAGGAAAATGAGATTTGGGGAACTGAACAGGATTTACAGATGTGCAAAACGAGTGCCATAATCCTTGTGCTCCCCCTGTTAATGCCATTTAAAATAATATTCTAAGGGTGAGAGGAGGGAGATGGGGGGCATTGGTGGTGGAATATTTCAGTGGTGATGGGGGTGTTCTTTTTAAGACATACAATCATGTTTGTATATAAAGATATTACCTTAAAAATTATTTTTTGGTTTTGGATTATGCCCGGCAGCGCACAGGGGTTACTTCTGGCTCTATGCTCAGAAATCGTTCCTGGCAGGAATGGGGGACCATATGGGATACCAGGATTTGAACCACCATCCTTCTGCATGCAAGGCTAACATCCTGCCTTCATGCTATCTCTCCAGCCTCTAAAAATTGTTTTTAATTAAAAATAATTCTGAATTATAAATATGCACCCTATTTCTGAGACCTCTAAATATAGTACATGGATGGCCACAGACCACAAGAGATTCACATTGGGGCCTAAATATAAAGTATTGCTTCCATATTTTTGGAGCTATTTTCCTAACTCAAGTCTTTCTCTAAGAATCCTAAAGTACTAAATCATATTTTTATTAAACTAAGGTTATATACTATTCTTTCTCAACAATAACTATCATTTATATGCACCCCTAAAATGTCAAGAAGTTTCTACCTGTCTAAATCTCAAGTGCTTCATTCTTTGACACTGTAGGTTAACATGCAGGTTTTGATATTTTTGTTTTTCAGAGGGATTTCTTTTTATATGTTGATACTGTTGGACATGTTTGGTTATTAGCTATTCCTAGTACATTATAAACTGAGAGTAGTGTAATGAAGCTTTGCTAGCCAAAACATAGCATCAGATGCCTCCAGTCATGTACCATAAAAAAATGAAAGCAATGAAACTTGATAAGCTAGACCATCTTATAAGATATAAAGGTTGCTAAAAATAACATCAGCTTTAGTTTGATTACTTTAAATTTATTAACAAAATGAGAATAACGAGGGTGGGAAGGAGACTGATAGTGAGGATGAGGGCAGAAAGGAAGAAAACAAGAAGGAGGATAATGGGAAAATATGGGAAAGAACACGGTGGGCAGGAGAGGGTTGTGATTATAGGTAGTAAATTTTTGAGTTGGATTTGCCTCTGTATCTATTGAAAAATGACAGATTAGTAAAATAAGAGCCCCAGCCTTGGCCTGTGGGTTGTTGTGGAGCCGGATGGCATTTCATGATGTCATTTTTGGAGTCAGTGCCAAGGTCTTCATTGGTGTTTTCCACCTCATTGCCTGTGGAGGAGCACCAGGGTGTCAGAAAACCAAGGAGACAGAGCAGTTGGGCCGCCCTGCATAGTCTCAGTTCCTCCCTTCTCAAGGTGGCTTCACACTCTCGGGGAGCCTGTCACTCACCCTTGATCTCATTGAGCTGGGCTTGGAGCGCCTGGTTTTGCTCTTGGGTGGTTTTGAGGAGACCCTGGAGGGGAGGGTAGAAGGTCATGGGGGCTCAAGGGAGGAAGCCAGCTCCTGGTCTTCCTGCCCAACATCCCAGGCCAACATCCCAGACTCACTTCGGTCTTGTTGAGCTGTTCTTTCAGTTGATGGTTCTTTTCTTCTTCCTTTTCATTCTGTTTTTGCAGTTTTTCTAGACGTTGGTCCTGCAGGAGCACGTTTTGCTTCAGTTCCTCGTTCTGCGCTGTCAGCTCCCTATAACTGGCCAGGTACTCTTGAAATTGTCCCATGCACTGCTGCAGGTGGTGGACATTTTTTAATTGCTGCTGCTGCAGGATCAGCGCCTGCTGGTCCTGCTCTTGTATCTGTGGGCAGAATGCCAGAAGTGATAGCATGATCCTCAGTTTTGACATACAAGGTCACTCACAAGTTCAAGGCAGACAAGACATGGGACAATCCATTAGTTCCCTGTGCAAATTCTGATGAAATTTCTCTCAAAACCTAAGACATTGGGCTATGCCCTCTCTCAAGGCCACTGGCTCCATCCATCATCCCCCAATCCTAGGAACCTCCACCCTGGTTTATGGTCCCGAGTCTCAGAGCTGCTGTATGAACTGTGTGGTAAATTGCTTGTTAGTGCATGGCTGATACCATCCAGTATCTCCTGCTGCCTCATCCTTGACCATTACTCCAGACCTTTATGTCCTAGAGACCCTGGCATCCCCACTCTTCATTTCCTGATAAAACTGCCTTAGTTCAGGGCCGGAGAGATAGCATGGAGGTAAGGTGTTTGCCTTTCATGTAGGTCATCATTGGTTCGAAACCTGGCATTCCATATGGTCCCCCGAGCCTGCCAGGAGTGATTTCTGAGCATGGAGCCAGGAGTTACTCCTGAGCACTGCCAGGTGTGACCCAAAAACCAAAAACAAACAAACAAAAAAAAAAAAACAAAAAATGACCCAAAAGAACAGTAAAAACTGCCTTAGTCCTCTTTCTTGCTCTGGGCCCCAGGAGCATGTGCTCCCAATGTGGTACCTCCCTCTTCCCACCATGCTGGAGCAGGAGTTACCTTTCTCTTTAGGTCCACAATTTCTTCCTGCAGCAGTGCAACCTTGGCTTTCAGTAGGTCTTGCCCTTCACACTGTAAGACACAGGTGGGCCAGTCAGTACCTCAACAGACCCTCTTTGGTGGACTCATGTTCTATCGTGCAAATCGGGCTCTCTGCTCTCTCTTTCCTCTTGGAATAGAGAAAGGAACATAAAAAACCAAAAACCATCCCCAAATTCCTTACTCAAGGAAGCAGTGCAGAAGACACCCAAAAATGGCCAAGGGGGACAAGAGCCACACCCCCCAAATTGGAAATGCAACCTGAAGGGCATTAGAGTTGCAGAAGGATGACTCATGGAATTGTACTGCCTCCCCAGCCACTAATACAATGGCCGAGAGCACTGCCCAATGGAGCAGATCAGGTGCATCAAGGAGATGACGATGGCAGAGCAGACAAGGAACATGGAAAAACGAGGACAGTGAGAGACCAGGTCTTATGAGATCATGACAAAGGGCAGACCCCTTCATTATATCAGAGAGCAAGGAGGAAACACTTAGTACATTCTGACAAGACCCAGCAGCAGCAAGTTTGTCCATGCCTCCAGATTTCCCTTACCATTTTCTCTTACCATTTCTGCTCATTCACTGTGCCCTTGAGTCCTCTCATCAGACCCAGAAAGAGGAGTGAAACCAGATGGGCTCCATCCATTCTCCCCAACTTTCCCAATTTGGGAACCAGAACCAGCTTTCCATTGAAGGGGGGTGCTTAAATAGAGGTGCCACTGCTGACTGGTCCACCTGACAGGACACAGTATAATCCAATATGCCATATGACAGATGAGTAGAGATATAAGAGCCTGGTTTCTTTAGGTTGCCCACCAAGCAGGTGGCCAAGGGCCACTCCTGCCCATCTGGTCCTAACTCAGTGAGAAACAGGAAACACACTGAGGCAGTGTTCCCCATGTCAGACTGTGCAGACCATTTGCATGTGGGGAACCAGTGATTCCTCTGGGTGCAACTCCCTCCCCCTTTCTGCAAAGCCACACAAGGAAGGACTTACTCCCTTGGCCTTCTGGCACTCCACCTGGCCACAGCCTCTGATGTTCTGAGTATGCCTTTTGCCAGGGATGCAGTTCTTTTCTTTTTCATACTTTCTCAACTGTAGGAAAGCAAGGCAGTATGATGATTCTCATCTCCTTTTTACAACCTATTGACAATGTTATTAACTAATTGTCCCTAGAAAAGGACAGTGACATGACAGGATGTACAATCCCCAATGACTTTCAACTAAATTGGGCTCAAACTTGGGTTTGAGAGTGGGGAGGCATTTATATAATTTAACATTCCTTTTCTTTTTTTCTTTCTTTCTTTTTTTGTGGTTTTTGGGCCACATCTGTTGTTGCTTCGGTGTTACACCTGGTTCTGTGCTCAGAAATCGCTTCTGGTAGGCATGAGGGACTATATGGGATGCCAGGATTCCAAGCACCACTGGTCCTGGGTCGGGTGGGCTGCTTGCAAGGCAAATGCCCTACCACTGTACTATTTTATTCGACCACTTAACTTGCTTTTTCTAACTCCAAAACTCTGGGGCAAGTCCATGGTTTATGGAGGAGAGAAATGAGTGTATGAATCCTTGGATGGGGGTGGTGGTAGGTCACATCTTGCTTAGATCTTGGTTAGAGCCATTGCTATATTTGGCCCCAAATCTTACCTCTGAAACCTGAGCTAAGCAGAGGACAAGTCAGGCCAGTAAACATCACCTCCCAAAGTTTTGTTGGTATCAAATGTTTTCTCATAGAAACCAGACAGTCTGGATGTATCAAGAGTCCAACATAGTCTGTGGCACTCTCAATACCCATGAGGGTCATGTTTAGGGAACAGAACCTACTTGGAGTTCACTTCAGGGGATCAGTCCTAAATTCACTCTAGAGAGCCTACCTAATAGTATGCAAAGAGAATGTGAGGGCAAGAAATTGAGCAGAAAATGTCCAAATTTCTCAAGAGAAAAAAGACAGGAAAAAACTCAACTAAATTTTTATGCAGTGGATGGAGTGATAGTAGTTAGGGAGTTTGCAGGGACCTGCCTCAAATCCAGTGTACAACATACTGTGCCAGAGTCTCAACTAGTGAGATCTGTGAACACAATTCAATGTAAGCATTAATCAAAATAACTGTCAGGTGAAGTGGTAATGCTTTGGGCACAATGAAGGCCAAAGATGGGCCTTAGCAACATGTAAGGTAGTCAACTTCCCTAGCATTCCACTGAACATGGTAACATATGAGATAAAGATGAAACTCTAGGTAGGACCTTGTGGATATGGGAAAATGGTCCAAGAACAAGCTCTAGTCTAGTCCTTCTTTCTCCCTCTCTGAGGGAGGAGGAAGAGACCTTATGAACTTTACCCAGGTTTTTGAGACCCTGAGCCCAAGAGGTCTGGGTTAGGCGAAGGGAGGAGGTTATAAGTCCAGTAGAGGGAATCCTTGGGGGTCCCCAACCTAGTTTGTCAGGGGGCTCAACCTTGGGGCACTTGCCACACACATTGATGTCGTGCCATGAAAGCACCTTGTGCTTGTTCAGGTATCCCACCCAGCACTCGTTTTCTTACTTTTTCTTTGGCTCTAGCCAATTGCACCTGCCTCTTCTGTTCGATGAGTTCATCCAGATATGGGGTTTGGGAGGGGAATTGGGAGGGGATTTGGGGGTCCATCTCATCGGAGAGTGGGTCTTCACCAAGATCCTCCGCAACAAATGACGTTTCCACGGAAACTGAAGGATGCCCTATATAAGTGAGCTCGTGGGCGGAGCTGAGGGTCTCAAACCTCATTGGCTAGTGATAAATCCAGAACCCTGCGCGAGCCATACCCCACCCCCTGTCAGTGGGGTGATGACAGCACAATGGGGACTGACCCGCGCCTGTGTCACAGCCAGGACAGGCACGAGAGATGCTCTCCAGCCACCATGCTCTCCCTAGCATGGGGGTTTGGAATGCCAGTGCTTATCATGGAGGAGAGGAGGGTCCCCAGATGAAAAACGCATCTTTCCCTGAACAGACCAGTGCTGCCTCTCTGTAGCTCAGCCTAGGATATTCCTTCTAGGAATCAAGTCCAGGGATCCCCATTCTTGACTCCTTCCCTGTAGGTTTTTCCCCTCCACTTTTTTTTTAAACATCTTTTTCTGAACATTCAATAAATTATTAAAACAATGCTGTTAGCAAGAAGGGATGGAATTGGAAAGAGGGAATGAAGGAAGGAAAGAAGGAAGGACGGAAGTGAGGGAGGAAGGGAGGAAGAAGCGGTAGAAAGAAGGAAGGAGGGAAGGAAAGAATGAAGGGAAGAAAGGAGGAGGAAAGAACGAAGGAAGGGAGGAACCAAGGAAGTATGGAAGGGAAGAAGAAAGAAGGAAGGGAGGGAGGGAGGAAGAACCAATGTCAGCAATTTACAAGGCAAATTTCCAACCACTCTAGCCCCTAGTCATCTAGTTTTACCATTTAGTTATAACAAACAATACTAAGTAAATTACCTGCTAAGGCGCAGGCTTGGGGAGGTTTGGAAACTAGGGACAATCGTGAGGGAATAAATAGTACACTGGTGGTAGGTTTGCTGTTGGAGCATTGAATGCCAGAAATAATCATATTATGAGTAACAGTATAAAGCATGGTGTTTATTTTATTTTGTTTTTGTTTTTTTGTTTTTTTTTGTTTTTTTTTTTGGCTACACTCAATGACATTAGCTGTAGCTCCACCCCGGAGTACAGATAACTACCTGAGACCCATATCTGGGCTGGGTCTTGGGAACCAGAGATGACCTGTAACTTTACCTGCAGACCCTGCCCATTTCCTGGGAGGGGTCTTGGAAAGGTACTTTAGGACTTTGACCCAGAGGAAAAGGGCTTTTTGGTCTTTGGATTTTGCCCGGCTGGATCTTTGCCAGCTTGAAGGTCAGAGGAAAGATGGCTGAGAGTAGTTAAGACACAGGGCTAGCTAAGAATGGCTGAATACCTAATTGGTTATAATATAGGCCACACATGTTGTGACTAGGGTTTGAATAAAGCTGTTACTTCCTGAAGCCTGAATGTGAGTGAGATTTCTACCCGCCGCTCTCATGAACCTCCAGAACTGACGGTTAATCGGGGTTGTTGGAGCCACATGATCCAGAGCCTAAAGACAGAGGCTTCCATCCACAATCCAAGCCAAGCATAAGGCCTATTTTTACTACAATCAGCTCAGGGGTTTCTTCCAGCTATGTGCTCAGAAATCGCTCCTGGCTTGGGGGACCATATTGGGACGCAGGGGATTGAACCAAGAGGTCCGTCCTGGGTCAGCATGTGCAAGGTTAACGCCCTACTGCTGCACTATAGCACC
>PVKC010018507.1:0-19640 GCA_004027635.1 Crocidura indochinensis
ACATGGAGTATTCTGTCTACCCTTTTCTCTAGTATCTTATGATTTCAGGTCTGATATCAAGGTCTTTAATCCATCTTGATTTGACTTGCAAGCATGGTATTAAACAGAGTCTGGTTTCACTTTTTTGCATGTCTTTGAGCAGTTTTCCCAACACCACTTGTTGAAGAGTCTTTCCTTACTACACTTTATATTTCTTGCTCCTTATCACAAAATGACTGGTCATATACCTGGTGCTGAGTCTCAGAATATTCAAGTCTATTCAACTGATATGAGAGTCTGTCTTTAGTCCAATACCAAACTGTTTTAATGACAACTGCTATATAGAACAAATTAAGGTTGGAGAAAGTGATGCCTTTCTTCTTTTCTCCAAGTATTGCTTTAGCTATTTATGGATGTTTGCTGTTTTCAAATATTTTCAAGAGTGTTCAATCACTTTTTTGAAAAGTGTCATGGGTATCCTTAGAAGGATTACATTAAATCTGTGTTATACTTTGAAAAGTGTTGCCATTTTCATGATGTTAATTCTCCCAATCCATGAGTAGGATATATTTTCCACTTCCTTTTGTCCTATTTTATTTTTGTAGCAGTGTTTTGTAATTATTTTGTATAGGTCTTTCAACTACTTAGTTAAGTTGACTCTGTGGTACTTAGTATTTGGAGGTGCATTTGTGAATAGGATTGTTTTTGTAATGTCACTCTCTTCTCTTTTATTATATGTATATAGAAATCCATGGAGTTTTGCATATTAATTTTATAGCCTGTCACTTTACTATGTAAATATTTTATTTCTAAAAGAAGAGTATTTAGGATTTTCTTTTGTTGTTTGTTTTTGGGGCATTTGTTGATGCTCAGGAATTACTCCTGGATATGTGCTCAGAAATTGCTGTAGCTCCGGGGACCATATGAGACACTGGGGACCGAACCCAGGTTCGTTCTGGGCAGCCTCATGCAAGGTAAACATCCTACAGCTATGCTACCTCTCTGGCCCATGGATTTTCTAAGTATAGTATCATATCATCTGAAAACAGTGCAGGCTTGACTGCTTCCTTTCCTGTGTGGATGCCCTTGATATCTTTCTCTTGTCTAATTGCTACAGCAAGTACATCCGATATGATATTGAATAGAAGTGGCAAGAGGGGACAAATTTGTCCTGTGCCAGATATAAGAAGAAAGACTTTCTGTTTTTCCCCATTAAGTATGATGCTTACCAGGCTTGTGGTAAATGATCTTAACTATATTGAGGAAAGTTCCTTCTATTCCCATCTTGTTTTTTTTTGTTTTTGTTTTTGTTTTTTGTTATCATGAAGGGGTGTTGGGTCCTATCATTTTTTTCTCCACATCTATTGTTTTGGTCATATGGTGATTTTTCTTTTATTTGCATGATGCATTTTATTGATTGACTTGCATATATTTCTATTTTCTCTTCACTTATTTAGAGGATATTTTCCATCTTCTGTTAATTTATTTTAAGATTATTCCAATTGCTTCTGCTAAATGGAGGAGTTAGTTATGCAGCTGATGCTTTAGCTCACTGATTCTGTCTTCAGCAGCTGTCATTCTGCTGGTAAGGCTTTTCAGTGAGGTTTTCATTTCACCTACCATGGTTTTTCAGTCTGATATTTCTATTTAAACTTTTTTCATTTCTATTTCATATCATTTTGAGTCTTATAGGCTATTGACTTCATGGTTCCTCTGAATTCTTTGAATGGCCTAATATCCTCCTTAAAATCCTGATCACAGAGGTTATATAGGTGGCTGATGTTGGTTGGGTCTTGAGAACTAGCATCTTCAGTCACAAGGTTTGATGAAGTTCTGTGTTGTTTTCCCATTGTGACCTTTGTAGTATGATGCT
This sequence comes from Crocidura indochinensis, assembly GCA_004027635.1. Lineage (NCBI taxonomy): Eukaryota > Metazoa > Chordata > Mammalia > Eulipotyphla > Soricidae > Crocidura > Crocidura indochinensis. Next base: position 1,853 of record PVKC010018507.1, read on the forward strand.
GGTCTTTTTTATGTGGGATTCCTTGACTAGAAGAAATGTACAGCTATAGAGTGAAGAACAGTGGTTGTGCTCTTGACTGGCCTACACTTCTTTTTTTTTTTTTTTTTTTTTTTTGTTTTTGGGCCACACCCAGTGACGCTCAGAGGTTACTCCTGGCTATGCGCTCAGAAGTTGCTCCTGGCAGGCACGGGGGACCATATGGGAACCGGGGGATCAAACCGTGGTCTGTCCAAGGCTAGCATGTTAAGGCAGGCACCTTACCTGCAGCACCACCGCCCGGCCCCTGGCCTACACTTCTTAGTTTAATTATAAATGACATATCTTTTATTCAAACTGTTGCTTAGTAGTTCATTTTCCCCCCAGCAATGCTTTTTCTCAGCTCACACCCCTCAGTTAAATTAAAAATGGTGCCTAGGTAATACTTTTCTGTTCACACTACTGTATGGAAAATACTCCATAAATATGTCTTTCAGTTATTTGTTAGGCATAATGCTGAATATCTTAGAGACTTTTGTGCTTAATTAGGCTATATGTCCTATTCAGAGACCTCAAATGCAGTCATTACCTTTCATACCATTGATAATTAGTGATTTTCATATTAGATTTTTTGGGACAGTCTCTCAAGCAGTATTATGAGGATTGTAGGAACCCTTTTAGAGATACTTGACTAACCAAGGCAGATAGCTCATGCTAGAAATAGAGACTACTGAGTTGTTCAGGCCTTGCAGCCCCGGGCACCAATATGGCTATGCTGGCAGCACTTGACAACTTTAGGTCTACATTTTGGGGATGCTTGAGGAGTTTTGCAATCAAATCCAGAAGCAAAGAAAAATTCATCACTCCAATTCATCAAGCTTTGGATGAGTAAATGCATACCCATGAATATTGGTGGCACTGTCCTATTTGAAATATCTTGAAAGTCAAACATGTTGTACATTTCTTGACTGTACCTAATGTCTGATAATATAATTGCTAGTTCAGGTTTTTTAGTTCAAGAGTATTTTCACAGAAGATGTTGATTTCAGTTACTTACATTGTTAAGAAACATCAATTTAGGGTCAGAAGCAACACTACAGTAGGTAGGATGCTTGTCTTGCACACAGCAAAACCAAACTGATTCCTGGTAACTGAGCACTGCGGGGAGTAATCTCTGAGTGCAGAGCCAGGAATAAACCTCGAGTACCACAAAATCCAAAAGAAGAACAGATAAAAGCAGCATTAGAGCCAGGAATAAACCCCAAGTACCACAAAATCCAAAAGAAGAACAGATAAAAGCAGCATTAATTTAATAACGTTACATAGTTCACATCATCCTTTCCATTAAATTTTTTTAAAAAAATGCCATTTTTATTAATTTTTAAAATGTTATTTTAGGCATTGTTATTTACAACATTATTAATAGTAGGATTTTTTTTACATAAAACATTCCACTACTACACCCTTCATCAGAGTATTTACTTCCCTCCACCACTGTCTCAGCATCTCCTTTTCCTCTGCCACTTTTCCCAGTTATTGTTCTATTCCTCCCATCTTTCTTGTCATGGTATGCTTTCAATTTAGACCAGTTCTTAGTTTCTGTTGTCTTTGGGCATTCACTATTTTCTTGATAGTTTCCTTACATCCCCCAGAGGAGGGAGATCATTCTGCATCTTTCTTCTCTTAACTGATTCACTCAGCAGCATCTTTCTTTCCAGACCCATCACATAGCAGAAAATTGCATACTTTCATCTTATTGCACATCAAAGTGTCGTTCATGGTATACATGTACCATAGTTTCTTTTTGTCTGGGGTGGGGGACACACCCAGCAGTGCTCAGGACTTACGCCTGTCATGCATTTGGAAGTCACTCCTGGCAGTACTCAGTATTAGGTAGTGAAGAATTAACCTGAGTTGGAAGCATAGAAAGGAAGAACTCTACCTGATGTCTTATTGCTCTAACCCCATGTACCATAGTTTCTGGTAAGAAACACTAATCTTTTCTGGACATTAGGGTAGTTTACAGATGTTGGCTATTATGAATAGTGCCGCAATGAATATAGGAGTGCAAATGTCTTCTGAATAAAATTTGGGGCTCTTGAAGTAGATGCCAAGTTAGAATTCATATGGAAGATAAATCCCCAGTTTTGTGAGAGATGTTCATATTGCTTTAGCAAAAGGCTAGATCAGTCTACGTTTCCTTTTCACAACATCCTAGTCAAATTGTGGCTTTGTTCTGTGTGATGTGTACCAGTCTCACTGTTGTTAGTTAAGATTTCATTGTTGTTTTGATTGCATTTCTCTGATATAAATTGATACAGAGCATTTTTATATACTTTTGTCAATTTGTATGACTTCTTTTTTTCTTTTTTGGCTTTTGGGCCAATGATGTGCAGGGGTTATTCCTGGCTATGCGCTCTTGGCTTGGGGAACCATATGAGATGCTGGGGGATTGAACCATGGTCCATCCTAGGCTAGAGCGGTCAAGGCTCTTACCACTAGCGCCACTGCTCCAGCCCCAATCTGTATGACTTCTTTAAGGAAGTATCTGTTCATCTCTTTCCCCACTTTTTTGATGAAGTTGTTTTGTTTTTGTAAGATTTTACCAATGCTTTATATTTCTGGGATATCAATCTTTTATTAGATAGTGGCAGGTAAATATTTTCTCCTAGTCTATAATTTCCTTTTCTTTTCTTATCTTTTCTTTTCTTTTATTATGGGTGATACTTTTTTACTTAGCAAAGCTCAAGGCTACTTCTGACTCTTTACCCAGGAATCACTCCAGGTAGTGCTGAGGTAAAACAACATATGGGATATGGGGATGTAACCCAGGTAAGCTTATTGGTTATACTATCTCTCTAGCCCTACTTTCATTTACAACTTTATATCTAAAATAAAATATTACTTTTTTGTTCATTAATGTTTGATAGTTTCAGATAACTCCTTAATCAATCTTTATTTTGTTAAATTTTTTAGATATCTTATATTACATTTACAAATTTACTCAGCAAATTAATTCCAAATGCTTGGTTAGACAGGTTTGTTATATAAACAAGCAAATATTGGTATATTAAATATAAAATAAATCTATAAATTATAACAGAGATTATAGCACTTTATGAATATGGAAAGTCTCAAGTTATTTCAAGCATTTTATTATTCAGAATTATTATTTTCCTTCTACTTTTTAACTTAAAATAACATCTGTAATCATTAATATATGTTGAGCCTCCCTTAGCCAAGCCATCAAATTTCTTTTACATCAATTTCTCTTAACTATTATAAACACAAATTCATATATTGTTCAAGTGACTTATAAAACCTAAATATATAATCTTAATTTCAAAATACTAATGATTGGAGATAGATTAACTATCAATTTGTAAATATCAGCATCCTGGAATTAAAAACAACAACACTGTAGATTGGAACTAGAACCAAACTGGTAAAATAGAAACATCTCCCTGTAATAAGCTGCTCTGTTTGTTTTCTTGATCCAGAGCACCTGTGCTGCCAAGTGGACCTGGATCTCTGACTAGCTTCAATCTCCATGGAAACCAAATTTACATATCTACAAGACAAAGAAGCTAGATATGACCACATCAAATCTCTTCTGCAGTGATCAGTGCCAGATGACTCATTTACTTTACAAGGAGTCATTTTTTAAATTTTGTTTTTGGGTCACACCCAGCAGCATTAAGGGGTTACTCTTAGCTCTGTGCTCAGAAATCACTTCTGGCAGACTGGGGAGCTATACGGGATGCTAGGGATTCAACCTGGCTCAGCTGTGTGCAAGGCAAATGCTCTACCCAAGGGGCTATTGCTCTGGTCACCTACATGAAGTCATTTAAACTTACCAAATAATTTTATCCAAATACAAATTGATATTTTAAGTGTCATAAAGCATTTCTCTTTTCTCAAAAGATGGTGCCATAGTAATAGTTTCTGTACAGGCTGGGCAGTGGACTTTCTCTGATAATAAGACCTTTTCCAGTAAGTAAAGGGCCAGAATACAATGACAAAATTGACCTGTTGTCTTTTCTTTTTTTTTTGTTTTTTTTTTGTTTTTGGTTTTTGGGTCATACCTGGCCTGACTCTGCACTCAAAAATTGTTCGTGGCAGGCACGGTGTGGGAGGGACCACATAGGATGCCAGGATTTGAACCACTGTCCATCCTGGATTGGCTGTGTGCAAGGCAAATGCTCTACTGCTGTGTTATCTCTCTGGACCCAACCTGTGCCTATTTTGATATGATCTCAAATTAAGAAGGCTTTACATCTTTAACTAATTTGGGAAAAAAAGTAAAATAAAATCTTACCATCCACAACAGAGCTTTAAAGGAGCACATCTGTGCTTATTCACTTATATATTACTAATTACGACTTCCACGCTATTATGTCAGAACAAGGTAGTAAGACAGGTACTATATGGTGCTGAGAATTTAATATTCATTCTCTTTTATAGGATGTTTGCTGAGCCCGCTCTCCTCTCATTTCTTTTAGAAGATACCTCACAATGAATTAAAATTTCAGAACTCGTAATTTTTGGAACCCAAGGCAAAGAGCTTTTTGTAAAAGTAGTTTACCATCATTTACCCAGGACATGGCACATAATAAAGATTGAGGGTATAACAGAGGGGATGGAGTAGTAGAAGAATGATATTTGGCCTGTGGACAGAGACATCTTTCAAGACCATATTCCTTATTACCCTTCTACCTTCTTAACTCACATGATCCAAACCTTAGCATTGAAGACAAATTTCATTGTAATAATAAGGAGGTGCTCACGAAGCTGCTGCTGGGTGAAAGAATCCAGACAGTAGCCTCCTTCCAGTCACTGTTCTGGTGCTAAGTAAGGTATATATATAGAATTTTACTTTCTTTGCTATTTATAGCACTGTTAACCCATCTTCCTTGATTCTGCTCCGCTTTGCTTGACATATCCTTTTAACTATTTTAGTTAAATCCCTCATTACTTTATGTGTCAAGCCCCCAGATCAACCTAATATGTTTACTTTGCTTGACTTCATATCAGAAAGTTTTACATGTAATATTTGCATGTATGTTTGTACATGTAACATAAATTTTTATTTGGCTCATGTAATTTATTTGTATGCACAGTCTTTCCACATAAATGAAGTGGTATAGCTCAACCCCTAGGGGGAGATAATTTAGTTAATTCCCAATATCTAAAATGCCTGATATACTGAGTCCCTGCTAACACAACCAGCTGAAGCCAAAATACCCATGTGTCTTTCTGCATTCAATACTGTCACTTAATACAAAGAATTGGCCCAAAGATACCCTTCCTGGTGTGAGCTCAGTAAGATATTCTATGCACCTTGCAGTGATTTGATTTCTAGAAGTAAAGGCTCTCCTTTACTGGTATGAGTTCAAGATATTTTGTACATAAATCTCTTCTTATAATTAGCACAGAATTTTATATACACTTCATTATTGTTCTGGAATTTAGTTACACCATTCTCGCTTACCTATTTTTCAGAATTTTCTAATCACTAAAAAGCAGGAACTTTTTAAATAACTCAGAAACACAATAAAAAACTCCACAAGATTATACTAAAGAGGTGAGTGCTCTGTCACATTCTCTCTTTCTCTTTTGGAGTCCTCTACTGTGTCAGTATGACCACTACACTCTTTTTTAAAAAATATTTTATTGAAGCCATTGACTTTATAAAGTTCTTTATAATTGTGCTTCAGATATACAATGTTACAGGGCCAATCCTACCACTAGTGCCAATCTCCCTCCACCAATATTCCCATGGTGCATCCCATGCCATCACCACTACCCCCCAGCTTGCCAGCATAATAGGAGCATTTTAAGTTTTGATTGTTAAAATCTAAGTCTCCTGATTCCATTGTTGTTTTCTTTGGCTTGGATATTTCTTTCTTTCTTTCTTTCTTTCTTTTTTTAACACCATCAATGCACATGAGACTCCTAGGCTTCTGTCACTCACCCTTTCATTTTTGTGTTTCTTCTCCTCCACTCAACTTCTTTCTTTTTTTTCTTCTTTTCTTTTCTTTTTTTCTTTTCTCTTCTTTTCTTTTCTTTTTTTCTTCTCTCTCTCTCTCTTTTTGGTTTTTGGGCCACACCCGGTGACTGAGAGGTTATTCCTGACTATGAGCTCAGAGGACCATATGGGATGCTGGGGAATTGAACCGTGGTCTGTCCTAGGCTAGTGCGTGCAAGGCAGATGTCTTACCACTTGTGCCACTGCTCCAGCCCCTCCACTCAATTTCTCTCCTCCTCACTCTTTTTAAAATTTTATTTTATTGAAACCATTGTGATTTACAGAGTCCTTTATAGTTGGGTATCAGACATACAATAAATCCCACCAATTCCACTCCCAGTGTCGACAACCCTCCATCAATGTTCCCAAAGTGCTTCTCATACCATCACCCCTACCCCCCAGCTGCCAATAGAACAGGCTCATTTTAAGTTTACATTGTTAAAGTTTAGGTTTCTTTTTATTTTTGTGAAACTGACTCCCAGATTTACAACTAATTAATCTTTAATAAAGGGCAACATATACAAAGTGGAGAAGGAAAGCCTATTCATCAAGTGTTATAGGAAAAACTGGTTAACTATATGCAAAATAAGGTGAACTTAGACCTCTCTTTAACACCATGCACAAAGGCCAAATAAAGATGGATTAAAGACTTTGATATCAGATCCGAAACCATAAATTATATAGAAGAAGAGTTAGGCAGAACCCTCCATGATATTGAAGTTAGAGAAATATTTAAGGAAGAATAACAACTGTCCAAGCAAGTGGAAGCAAATATAAACAAATGGGACTACATTGAGCTGATAAGATTCTACACTCAAAGGAAACAGTGACTAAGATATAAAGGCTATCAAGGAAATGGGAGAAACTATTCATCCTCTACCCATCTTATAAAGGGCTCATATCTAATATATAATATGTACTTGCAGAACTGAAAAAGAATAAGACATCTAAACCATCAAAAATGTGAAGAAGAAATGAAGAGACATTTTCTAAAAGAAGAAATAAAAGATGGTCAAAAGCACATGAAAAAATGCTCCACATCAATGATCATCAGGGAGATGCAAATTAAAACAACAATAGTGTATCATCTCGTGCCTCAGACAATAGCACACATCACAATGAACAAGATCACCAGTGTTGGCATGAATGTGAGTAGAAATAGACTCTCATTCACTGCTGGGGGTAATGCTGTCTAGTCCAGCTTTTCTGGAAAACAATATGGATATTATTTTAAAAAAGTGAAAACTGAGCTTCCTATGATCAAGCAGTACTACTTCTATGGATATAACCTAGGAACACAAAAACACATTACAAAAATGTTCTCTGCACTCATGTTCATCACAGCACTATTTATAATAAACAGAATATGGAAGCAACCCAGGTCCCCAATACAGATAAGTGGCTTAAAAGCTTTGATCTATATTCACAATGTAATACTATGCAGCCATTAGCTAAATGTAGTCATGAAATTTGCTTATACATGGGTGGATATGGAGTGTATTAAACTGAATGAAATGAGTCGGAGAGAGATAAACATAGAATAATATCACTCATTTGTAGACTATAAGGAAAATAAAATAAAGTTTAGTGATGATATCAGAGACAATAGGGATGAGGATTAGGAGGATCAATCCAAGGCAGGAAGCATGCCACAAATAATGGATAGTGCACTTAGAGTAGAGAAGGGTCTAATAATGAAAGGAACATCCATGGAACCTCTTCATTAGCAATAGTGTAAACCCCAAAGTCAAAAAAGACGAGAGAGAGAGAGAGAGAGAGAGAGAGAGTGAGTGAGTGAGTGAGTGAGTGAGAGAGAGAGAGTGTGAAGTAAAATGCCTGTCCCAGAAGAAGTTGGGAGAGTGGGGGTGGAAAAGAGACTATTGGATGGATGGGAGACTTTTGACTATTTTGGGTGCTATTTTCATATTCCAGAAAATGTAATGTCTTAAAATTAAAGCATGTGATATAGGAAGAAGGAAAACATAGAGAAAAATTTGTATGGAGAGGAAACATCAGAGAAGTTAAAGTAAACATATGCCAAACTCATAATGGGAATGCATGTGGCTATTTCATTGCTTACATAATAACTTAAACATAGCTGTATTAAAAAAAGCCATAACTCATTAAATGGGCAACTCAAAATATCCCTTGATATAAAAATTATTCTCAAAAAGTTTCAGTTTTCTGAGATTAATAATACATTTCTTACATTTTGATGCTTTGCTTGAACTCAATCCCAAAGAAACTTTTGCTTATTAGTATCATGAATAAAAGAGAAAAGCAATTATGACAAATTATGGGAGGGACCAGAGCCATAGTATAGAAAGTAGGGCACTTACCTTGCATGTGGCTGATTCAGGTTTGACTCCAAGCACAACACATGATCCCTGCCCTGCCAGGAGTATTCCTGAGTGCAGAGTCAGGAGTTACTCTTGAGTACTACTGGGTGTAAGCTTCCCTAGCCAAAACAGATACATAATAGTGTTGCATGTAAGTAATTACAGGGGTTTCATGTGTAATGGAAAAAAAAACCTTATCTGGAACACAAACTTAAAGGTCTGAAAGTCTTTGAAATAAAGGGCTCGAAAAGTCAGATAGCTTTTGATATGTAAAGTTTCAGACATCAGCATGATCTCCTTGAAGCAGACTCTACTGTGCTGGAACAAAGTTTGTACTAAGAATGTCAAATGTTCTAAGTTCTCCCCATTAACAGCACTCTAAAATGGACTTGGGGACAATTTGGAAAAACTGTGTAAAAACTAACTCTACAAGGTCATTTCCCTTTATCTTGGCCCACCAGCATTCCTGCCTGAGATGTATCATTTCTTTCTTTCTCCATCTTTGGAATTCATCATGTAATTCTCCTTGGGATGTGTATATTGTTCTCTCCAGTCTGTGAAAGTCCATGTTCTTTATTGAGTATGACATTCTTTACCTCCTCTCATACTTCACTATTTGTTTCCTTCCTGAAATTCTTCTTTCTGTGAAGGTAGGTAACATTCTGGGCAGAAATTAGTTCTGAATTTTTCTTTTTCGTATAGAGAATACTTTTTTGCTCCAGATGGAATCCTATCACTCCCTGAGAAGCCAGATATTAGGGATTTATTAGCTGCCTTGAAAATCAATCAAGTAAAAGTCAACTATAGTCTATTGCTGCATGGAATTAGTGATAAACCATGATAGGTATTATCTAAGTGCACCTAGCAGACTATCATGCTCCCTATCCTCTCAGTACATTTTGGGTGACTGAGGTAAAAAAAATAGTCAGTATACTTCCCTCTAGCTCAGGGGTCTCAAACTCAATTTACCTGGGGGCCGCAGGAGGCAAAGTCGGGGTGATCCTTGAGTGCAAAGTCAGTAGTAAGCCTTGAACATTGGGGGGTGTGACCCAAACAACTAAAACAAAACAAAACAAAAAAAGATTCCTCTAGGGCAGGGCCACAAAATGTTGTAGGGACAGCCGCAAACAGGGGCCACGAGTTTGAGACCCCTGCTTTAGATACTGTTGTCTCCCTTCTCCCCTTCACATAAGTCAATGGGTTGACAGAATTATTGGCACCAGTATAGAAAATCTTCAAGCAAATAGTTTTATAACATTTCAAACATTTTAGTCTATTAAAACTGGTTTTTATTTAGTTTTTGTATATTTTGATAGTGAGAACATTAGAGAATATTTATAACTCATATTATACATTTAAGATATCAATTTATATTTTGAAAAGTATTTGATCAAAAGTATTTGAATAATTAGTTCTAGGAAGCACAACCTACTCACCACAGAAGGACTTGGTACAAATGAAATTAAATATTTGCTAACGGATAATAAGAACATTGAAAGAACTGCACAGTTTTATAGGGCTGAGACATAGAGGAGAGGAGAAGACAAAAATTAAATATCAAAGCAAAGGGGCTATTATAATTTATAGGTAATCAAGATCTTAATAACCTTTGAAAGCAGTTATTTGAAGGACAGAAGAGGATTTTTAATTAGGGTGGGTGAAAACATTTCTAAATCTTTTCAAGAGTATGCACAGGTTCAAAAAACAATTAATTTACCTATTTGAGTAAAAATTGATAATGAATGGATTGTTGGCAATCTCCTCCTTGAATAAAAAGGATATGGCTATGTTTTCACTGATATCAACTTAGTCAAGAAACTCTGTACCTCTTCAGAAGCAGAATTTCCACAAATCTAGAAACCCAGCCACAGTTGCCTGCTAAGAAACCCTTCAGACCAAAGCATTCCTGCTTTTCACCAGATCTAACACAAACTACTCCAGAGTATGGGAGAAAGAAACCAACAGTGACCTCAACATTTAGCTAATAGGTTAAATAGGGACAACACACCAACACCTCACACTAAGGCAGAGACCACAAAGATTGGAAAAAAACCAGTTGCAGAGCCTTGGTTCGATTTATGAGGGAATTGGTCTGGCTCTCACTGGACTTCATAATTTAGAAGATAATTACATGAACTCAATATTACAATGACAGTGTAACACTCCAGGTTTGACTGATTATTTTAACCAGAACCATTACAAGGATGATCTTAATAGGTCAATCCATTGGGACATACAAGCAAAGTTGCAGAAGAATTTGACAAAATTATAAAAGCCCTATCAGGGCAAGATAGCACAGGTATATCAGCTCAAGAGACTCAAAGATAACCATTGGGAAGCTAAATGATCAGTTTGGAGGGCACTGTCAACAAGATTCACACGAACTATTTCTATTTCTGATGCATGGTCTCCATGAAGATCTGAATAAAGCTGATAGGCAGAAAATACATAAAGAGGAAAATAATAGTTCTTTCTCTGGATAAGTTAAAAGATGCAGAGCATGCATGCTTGGCAGAGACACAGCTCAATGAGTCTATTATTGTTACACTTTTTCAAGGCTGTTCAAATCCACAGTCCAGTGCCTCTCTTATCATAGAAAGTCATGTAAATTTGAGAATTTCATGCATAGATTCTTAGCATTGGCGTCCACAAGAAAATGTATTTTATAGGACTGTCTCAAGCTGTTTTTTCAAAGAAGAAAAAAATGAGAGTAATAAGTCCTATTGCAATCACTCACTGCAAAGCACAGCAGGACTCTATAAAAAAGAGAAGTTTGGAAACTATCACCTGTGCTTTTAATACATCTAAAAAGCTTTTATTTTAATGGAAAGTAGATGTAAAAATTACAAACCTATATGGGCTTCTCCTTTAAAAAAAACTCTGACTTGTCACAGTACATGATAGATTCTTTTTTTTTTTTTTGGTTTTTGGGTCACACCCAGCAGTGCTCAGGGGTTACTCCTGGCTCCACGCTCAGAAATTGCTCCTGGCAGGCATGGGGGACCATATGGGGCACCGGGATTTGAACCGATGACCTTTTGCATGAAAGGCAAACGCCTTACCTCCATGCTATCTCCTGGGCCCCAGTACATGATAGATTCTAAGAAAAATACTGAAGAATACAATCTGTTCTGTTTTGAACCATTATGGTGACATAGACAAAGGTCATTGCACAGCCTATTAGAAAAATGCAGTAAGAGAGTGCTGGTTTAAATTTGGTTATCATGAAGTTTCAGAAACCCCTACCTCGTCTGTTAAATCTTCAGCAGCTTATATCCTTTTTTATACTTCAAAGAGACCTGCACCAACAAATTCAGCTGCCTAGATTAAATTAGGTGTTCAGCTAACAGCCCTTTACAGATGTCTAAAATGTTCTAATGCTTTTACCCCACAGAAACTTCAACAGAATGGATTTTGAGCCCATGAACTCTCATTGCAGTGTTCATGGTAAGAAGGCTTTAGTGACTTAAATTTAAATATGTTTGCAATAATGTTTTTGTTTATAGAGGTCTTGGAGAAAAAGTTGGATGCCTCAAATACAGATCATAGTGCTCTATACTACTAGACTCTTAATATAGAGTTCATTATAAAATGTCTTAACAAATATTCAATGCATTATGAGTCATTTTAAATTTTATTCATTTTTCAAATGATCTAATGTTTCTGTCTACAGATATGTTTGGAGAAGGTATCTGAATGCTATGTACTCTTGCTACAGTACTTATTCATGAGAATATTTTGGCAATCTATTTTCAATTTCAGCATGTTTGCAATAATATCTTAATGTTTTTGTTCACATATTTCTACAGGAAAGAAACCTGGATGCTATAGACCTGTAATATATTGCTTCAAGATGTAGAATCCTTTTACAGTGCTCATTAAATATTATTTAGCAAATTTTGAGAAATCTATGCTTTAGAATAAGACTTGGAAAAGCAGATTGTTTTGAGAATGTTGTATGCACAATATAAAACCTATGATGCTTATGTAGCCAATCTACCCTCATCAACAGTGATTCCTAGAAATTTAAAACTCTTTCCAGTTTACCTGCTGGCTTTATATCTTCTAAAGTGCTTTGACCTGTTTCTAGCTGGGTCAATTTGATAGATGTAACCTATTGATCTATCTACAACGTCTGTGTGTATGTTGGTCACTTTATGTCAGTCTAATGTTTGTCTATACTGTGAATAATATCGATCTATGTTGTAAAATAGCCCTTCTTCCTTCCCCCTCTAGTGCATACTTCTCTATAAATCCTTTTCTTTTGATTTCCTTTCTTCTCTCACCCAGATTTATATCCTCCCTATTTAACTCTTTTTAAACTCACAGCTCTCACTCCTTAGGACCTGGGTCATCGCCCCAACCCCATTACTTCTACCTCTCATTACTGTGGAGTACTATCTGAAACTAGATTTGGCTATTGAGAGAGAGCTTTGGCTCAAGGATATATTCTGATCTGTGACTTCAACTAGCTGCTTTCCAGACTGCCACAAGATCAAATTGCCAGCTGAGGTTGTGTTCCAAATTCTACCACTTCAGACTTATTCAAAAGACATAAAGGGGATATGTATATTTCTTTAGGTGTATTTTTTCACTGTGTATATTTTTATGTGTACTTACTGAGGTGTAGTTTTAACCCCTTTGTACTTGTTTTGTAGAAAATTTCTGAGATATTAACATCCTAGGAACTGTGTAGTTTGCTAAATCCATGTAATGGGGATTGTTTAGCACATTATTAATGTTCTCTAATACCCCAATAGCATCCTGTGGCATTACTCATTTTTACATGAACACAATAAAATGGGGATGATCTGAGGTTAGAGAGAAATTATTACCTATTAGAGATAGGAACTTCAAAATTTTTGTATTTCAGGGAGCCTTCCACTCTGAATACTTGGCATAATGACTTAAGCTGCAGTTGCTTGGAAATCGGCTGTTTTTCCCTTTGGCCCCATCACAATTATTGACACGAATTTCTGCACCATGCCAGGACTTTACATACAACTGGGGAAGACTTTTGTGCTGCCCCAGCAATGATTTGAGCCAGGATGAGCTATGCCATCCTAATAACAATGTAGAAACAGCAAAAACTTGCACCCAGGATGGGTTTTCTTGCTATGCCACCTAATGGTGAAATGAAACCTTCACTTTGTGATGCCCTGACATAAAATAGGACCTTTGCAAAACTCAACATCTCTAATTACAGAAGTCTGACTATGAAAACCACAATAAAGAGAGCATTTCCTGGGATCTAGAAGAAAGATCTTGAGGTTAGATGAATTTATATTACCTGCAGCCTGTAGTTGGTCTTATGACCAGATGCTTCATGGATAAGGATACCTATTCTTAGGCTAATGGTTTTTTCATTTTATTTACCCAATTTTTACTGAACTTATGCAAAATACAGTCACACTTTTAGACTCTAAATAGGGGTTTCTGCCTTTTCAACAGAACCTTGGGACATGGTTTATCTCATTTTATTTCATATTTCTGCAATTTTTATAAAATCAGTAAGGGGGATTTGTTCGAGTCACCTGTTTTCACCCTAATCATGGGGGGTGGTCCTACTCTTCCCAATAAAGATATCAGGTCAGAGAGACTTTGACCAGTTTTGGTTTCACAGCTTGTCTACTTGCCTGTCTGTGCCCTTTTGCCTGCTTGCAGCTAGCTTGTGGTGGAAGTTCTTGAACTTCTTTTATCTTCCTTACCTGTTATGGATTATTTCCTGTGTTGACATTGCTTCCAGACCTGCATTCCCCAATCCTTTGGGGTTTGGGGTATGAGGCTTTCTCTACAATTATGAGCAATTATGTAAATCTAAAATAAAGACATTTAATTTAAAAAATGTGAAAAGGTGCTATTGGCACTAGGGAGATAGCTCAGTGATCATGAGACTCCTAGTGTAGTCTGTTGCATAAAAGCCTTTTGATGGGCTGGATGGTGATGGATGGTGATGGAAGGATAAGAGGACTTTCTCCTCCAGTCCAGTACCTCGTGTATGCAACCCCCTCCAGCCCGCGGGTCTCCGACTTTTGGATAGCATTGAGTAGAAAACTCACAGGCAGTCAGGCTTCAGGAGATATCATCTTTATTCAGGCCTGGACAACATGTGTGGCCTATTATCTTAAACCTATTTAAGCATGCTCTCCTCAGCTTGCCCTGAGTCTAAGCTTCTTTCAACCATCTCTCCTCCTGTTGTCTCTATCCTCCAAAATTTTCTAATCAAGCCTCTCCTGGCCTTCTGACCAAACCTTTTGACACCTCCCCAAGACTCCTCCCAGAAATGGGCATGTCTTACCCTAAGGTAAAGTTATGTAGAAGATGGGGGTGAGGTAACGTAGTCTTGGAGGCTCCTGAGTAGGGTCTTGGCAACCCTCAGGTAAAACCAGGGAGGCAACCATTGAGGCCCAGCACCACAGGGAGTCCTAGCTCTAAATCAAAGGGATTAGTCCCAGACTCCCTGAGCACTGTTGTGAGTGGGATGCCCTCACTTAAGCAAAAGTAAATATGTTCTATATACATACTAGAATATAGCTCTAAGAATAGATTAATTATAATCATTAGCAACATTATGGGTGGAATTAGAAGGTGAGTAGAAAAACACAGTAAGTAGAAATTATAAATCTGTAGATGAAATTCACCAATTCTATATACTTCCCACTGACTCGAACTCATCTATATTTTCACTCTTACTTGTAAATGAGGTTAAGAAACAGGGACACAAAAGTAGTAGGGTTATATAGAGTCAGTAATTTCTTTTAAACAAGGAAAACTTTGATGGATTACATTCTTTTTTTCAATTAGCACATATTTCACAATTACTGAGACAGGTGGATCTCTGTACCTCCTAAGGCCTCCCTGTGTAATAGTTTGTGAGACTTTCTGCTCATAGCAATATTTCCTTTTAACCAAAGAAGAATGAGAAACATGGGCTGTCCCTTATCCATGCAATAATATCTGTTGGGCAGGCATTGTGAAATCTCCTTGTCCGGAAGGGAGAAGATCCTTAATGGAAGGAAGTTCTGTCTTTCAGAAGGGCTATTTGCTGCTACTGTTCATTCTACTTTATTCAAGGAAGCTTATCTTTATAGTTCGGTCTTCTTCCTGGCTACTTTTTATTCTTTTTATTTCTTTTCTTTTTAATTTTTTTTGTTTTTTGTTTTTTTTTTTGGGTCACACCCAGCAGTGCTCAGGGGTTACTCCTGGCTCCATGCTCAGAAATTGCTCCTGGCAGGCATGGGGGACCATATGGGGCACCGGGATTCGAACCGATGACCTTTTGCATGAAAGGCAAACGCCTTACCTCCATGCTATCTCCAGGACCCTTCTTTTTAATTTTTAATTTTGCCTGGACTACCCAGGCAGCACTCAAGGCTCCAGGCTCCACACTCAGAAATTACTCCTGGTAGGCTCAGGGGACCATATGGGGTCCTGGGAATTGAACCTGGGTTGGCCACATGCAACTCTACCTGCTATGCTATCACTCTGACTGGTGAATATGTACTCCCTAAAGTGAGGATTTCACACTATCGTAGCCTTCTGGCCTGTTTAACTTTGGGGTCCTAATAGTAATACAAGATCTGATCCAGAAAATTTATTTTGGGTAAGGTCTGTGATATTTTGGATCTATTTTCTCTGGTTAAGTTTTGTTGTACAGCCATCAGACCATAAGTTCTTATTGTAATCCTCAAATAGATTTTCTTCTTTTTTTCAATAAGGGCCACTTTCAGCTATGGCCACCGCTCAATGCCTGACTGAGCTCTCTGCATTTGCATCTGGCCTGCAAGAGATGCATTCTATTCCACTGAGCTACCTCCCAGGCTCTCTCAAATCTGTTTCATTGTTCTTTTTGCTTCCAAATACTCCAACATTGCCCTTTATTATTTTTCCAAATTAGTGGAAGCCACTTTGAGAATACTCAAACTGTAGAAAAGCAGAAAAGTAATTCTTTCAATCGGAGTCATTTTGTGAATTTGAGAAATCTAGTCAATTTTTTGGCCTAAAATCTTTTCAATCTTTTATTTTTCAGCGTTGAGGACCACTTGCACGGTTGAGAGCATGTTTGGTTTAGAAGTGCCTGTGCTGGGACTAACAGTGCAACACTGCCCTTAATCTTATTTTCATTTCTAAAAGCACTCTGACTTTCCTGCTTCCTTAGACTACTAATTCTCTTTCATTTCTGTCGCAAATTGGATTTATCTCTGAATTTATCTATCTCTTTTTTGGTAATATTCTTTAAACTGTGAATAAAATTGGAATGTGCCATCTTTTGAGTATTTCCCATTACTTTCTTTAAATTATGAAATTAATACACATTTTCTCTGTATTCCAAATGTAGCTTATACTTCTGTTATGGTAGAAATAGAAGAGGGAGGTTAGGAGCTCCATGTAATCTAGTAAAGACAATTGGTCATTCTAAATTTATTTGGGAGTGCTGGTCAGAAGAGAATGGAAACAAGCAAGAAATAACAGGAGATGAGGCACAGGGAAGAAACCTTCTCTTTGACTTCTTTGCTGTGCCTGGACAGAAGGCAAGAAAACAGAAATTCTCATTTGTTGTTTTAATATAAAATATAAAGTCTAATGTTTGTCTGGGTGAGGTCTTTCTCAGCATGGCACCTCTATGGCCTTCGGTTGGTGGTCTAAAGACAGGATAATAGCATAGAAATAATCACAAGCAGTCAAAGTTTCATTGGTTTATTCTATGGTCATAGAATTCATAGTTTATTTTATGGTCCTATCCTCCATGTGCATTTCCTCACATGGCTTCTATGCTCAGTTTATTCCAAGCAGATTCCTTTCTGCTGCTTCTTCTTTGACTTTCTGCCTCTTTTTCTTTTTCTCAGGAGCTCTCTGTCATTCTTTCAATAGTTCTACATGCTTCTTGGCTCTTTTTTTCCCATCCCTGCAGTCAGCACCTTTTATTCTTTATTCCAAACTGCAGACCCCTCTCAGGTGTAGGTGGGTCTGACCATCCAGGTGAGGTTAATATTTTAATAGGAAGCTTAGGGCATTGTGGGAAAGGGTATATTACACTCATCAACATGTTTTAAGAATCATGTAAAGTCAAAGGGACAAAGAGCCCTTGAAGCTAGAAGCCTTGAGAGGCAGACCGAAGAGTCCAGCCACAAACATCACAGCATCATTGACAGAATGGAGGACAGTGCTGGACTTTCAGAGAAAGAATGACAATCATGGGAACCAGTAAAGAATTAGTGTGAAGTCTGGACATGGAACAATGGGAGTTCTACCACTAATCTTAAAGCTATTAGATGAATAACTATAATTTCATAAGCATAGGGAATTTTTGTATACTTTACATGCAAAATTTAAGGACCCAAAGAGTTAAACCAGTTTTATGGTAACAGTTTTTTCCAATTTATCAATTTTTTTTTTTTTTTTTTTTTTTTTTTTTTTTTTTTTTTTTTTTTTTTTTTTTTTTTTT
>PVKC010018508.1:0-19606 GCA_004027635.1 Crocidura indochinensis
CTTGAAGTTAAAACAGCATTACCTTTGTTCTATGGGCTAAGTATCTTTTTTCTAATTAATCATAAATATAAGAGCAAGTGACATATCAATATTAAGGAATGATTATCCATATAAAGTTGAATATTATTTTATGCCCATTGTACAGAAAACTTACAGTGTTACAGTATAAAATGATTTAGGCAATTTCATAGCTACTCAGTGCTATCAATTCATGAAGCATCCAGGTCGGTGCCCAGGATTCTATCCTGAATAAATCTTAGCAATTGGTGGCTAGGAGTGCCAGCTTTCTGCTATGTAGGCCAATGTACCCATGATCTTTCATTGCTTGGTTTACATTACATTGGAGAAAAGAGTAAACCTATGGAGCTGGCTTAGTTCAAACATATGACTGCATTTGTGGGTATGGTCACAGCTCTATGACTTCCCATAAAATGGAAGCTGGGGGGGGTGTGCCTACAGTTTCCACCAGGATAGATTTCTGAGGACAAAGTAAGGAGTAATGCCTGAGCTTTGCGTAAAGTTTCAAGAAAAATGGCTCAGTATCGGGAGAAAAATAAAACTAATATATATAAAAGTTAAATGGAAATGAAAGTGATTAGGAAGACAAAATGCAAAACTTTGCAGAAGATGCATGCATTTTTATGGAGGAGACAAATTTGTAAGAGAAATTTTTTCTTCATTAAAAAATTAAGCTTCACAACATTTAAAGTAAGAATAATACTTCTAGGTTGATATAGACAGAGATAAGAAATTTGACTATGAGTAATCAGAGTTAATACTGTAACATAAAATGATACTTGGAAGTCAATAAGTAAAAGAAAAGCTCCATTTATTAGTTTAAATATTAGTTTTAATGTCAGTATAAATATTATCAATATATAGAAGGATAAATGCAAATAGCTAATGGGTAAATGAAGATACTCAGTATTGATACTATTAAGCAAAAATTCAAGTTAAACCTTAACTAAATGATACATTCATCAATTACAGTGGTAAATTTTACAGTTGTACCAAGTATCATTGACAAATAAGGCAAATACTAATACTCATAATATCCTGATTAGTGTTGAAACTTCTATCACCTTTCTTGACATTTCTACCAGTGCATAATAAAGCTGATAATAGTAGACTTTTGATACAGAAATGTCATCCTAAAACTTTACATTATTTTATTTAAGAAACTCTGTGCTTTTTAATAACAAATTTCTAAGTATTATATAGTTGCCGTTGTTTTGAGAAAGTGAATCATTATGTTTTATATTTAGTAATTGTTATTATAAAAAGATGCTATTAAATTTTACAAGTTAAAAAATTTTTATAAGTTAACTTTACATATGACCACTTGATTTACATACATATAAAATGGATGTGTTAATTTTCTATTATCCATATATAAATAATTATATGTTAAAATATTATCATGATTATCTCTCAGGGCAGGAGCGGTGGCACAAGTGGTAGTAAGTTTGCTTTGTACGTCTAACTTAAGACAGACTGCAGTTTGATTCCCTGGCCTCTCAGATGGTCCCCAGTCACAAGCGATTTCTGAGCTCATAGCCAGGAATAACCTCTGAGAGTCATCGGGTGTGGCTCAACAACCAAAAACTGAAAACAAAAGAAAAACAAAATAAAAAAAATCTCTCATTAATCTTTTGGCTATTGGTTTTCCTTTTTTATGTATTAATATTTAGATCTAAGTTCACTATAAATATAGGAGTAGCAGTAGGCATAGCAGGCATTCTCTTCTTACTCATCTAAACAGAAAGAATACAGTTCTTATTATTTAAAATTGATATGTTTTCAATTTTAGGTTATAAATTATATTTAAGTTTTTTTAGAATTTTATCATAATTGATATATCACTTAAACATGTTTAATGTTTATTGAGGCAATTTTATTCCTTCACTTCCATTTTCCTAGTCTACCTTTTCTTTTTTGCCATACTCATCAATGCTTGGGGAGATGCTGCTATTCTCTGCACATCTGACGCCAGGACCTGCAAAATGCAAAATGCATGCTCTAGCCTTGACAGCCTTTTCCTAACCCAGCTATTCTATTTTAATACAGTAATGGCTGTATAGTTTCTATAAGAATATTTAGTAAGATAATAGATTTCTTATAGTAAGTTAGCTTACATTATAGTGATGAATAGTTTTCTTTTCTTTATCAAAAACAATTATTTTCAATGTAGTTTTTGGTCCATAAAAATATTGGATAGAAGCAGTGGTCTCAGATATTGGAATCTCAAGAAACAACAACTCCTACACTTGATCTTCGACACCAGAGAGCTATGTTTGTTATAATAAAATGAATCTATATTTGATAGAACATTATCACTCAAAGTTCATAATTTAAATGCATGTATATATCCTATTGGCTTTGACAAAGGTATAAAGATGTACATCTACCATAGAATAATTTCTGCCTGACAGTTCAATAGGAAATCTAATTATTCACAGCCTCTAACTATACTCCCCCCAGTTATCTTATTCGGAGGGAATCTTCTGTACATTTCTTGAAAAAGAATCAATCTTTCATCTTATAGCTCTTTCTTTAAGGTACAAAAGAAAGATATACATATTGACCTCAATGTTTTATATTTCTACTTCTTCCCAGGGGCCAGAACTATTATTTTCTATTCTTCCATAGTATATTGCTGCTATATTTTTCTCCTCAGATACTTGGTTCACTTCTCCTCTGTCCTGCTATTTGTTTTTCCCTTCCATATTTCTACCTTTCTCCGTCACTTTTCACAGTTTTTAAGATCGCAGAGAGCAATCAATTCTTGTATTGTTTTCATTTCATATTCAGAGTTGGTTTGGCACCGAGTCAGCATCTTATATTAATTCTCTTCTTGTTAGCCAAAGTAGAGACTTAAACTTTTGTTTACATTACTTTGTTACTCCAAAACCTATGTTCTCTGATATAACAAGTAGAGCAGACTCAAGGCATGAGAGTTTCGTGCTATCTTGAAATCAGAAACAAATAAGCAATTGGCTGTCATAATGAAATATAAGGGCATATATTTTATTCTCAGATGTAATAAACTTTATTACAGAAAATATTTGAAAGCATGTTATTGTAAACTTTAGAGAACCATTATTGAAATTGTTGTACTTTCTTCTAATAAACTTATATACATTTTAAGGCATATGGAAAGTAGATTTTATGATTTTATTTTTTTTAAATCATAATGGAGGGCCCGGGAGATAGCACGGAGGTAAGGCGTTTGCCTTTCATGCAAAAGGTCATCGGTTCGAATCCCGGTGCCCCATATGGTTCCCCATGCCTGCCAGGAGCAATTTCTGAGCATGGAGCCAGGAGTAACCCCTGAGCACTGCCGGGTATGACCCAAAAACCAAAAAAAAATCATAATGGAGATCCTCAGGTCAAAGGGAATCATGCTTCAACACCAAATATTGA
Source organism: Crocidura indochinensis (assembly GCA_004027635.1). Classification (NCBI taxonomy): domain Eukaryota; kingdom Metazoa; phylum Chordata; class Mammalia; order Eulipotyphla; family Soricidae; genus Crocidura; species Crocidura indochinensis. Next base: position 3,424 of record PVKC010018508.1, read on the forward strand.
GCCGCATCCTAGTTAGATCTGGACAAGGATAGTTCTAACACAGTAAAAGCTCTAGCTCCGAGTCATTCAGGATTCATACCCTACAGCGGTTCAAAATAAGCTTAAAGTAATCCAAAATTGGCATGCTCTTATTAAGATCTTCTCCTTTGCTTTAGAGTTCCTAGACCACATCTATTTTATATCTATAGTAAATTATTTTGTGCTTTTGAGAGTACACCATCAAGAGGAGGCACGGTATCTTGCTGGTCTTGATTTATATTTCAGTCACTAATTTAAAATCTCAAAGGAAATTATGGGTTTTAATTATGAGCTCAAAGAATCACAGACAACTTCATACTGTTGAATATCTTTTGAATGTTCAATGTAAAATATTCTTTCTATTACTTTTTTATATTTCAGAGTTATGTGGTTCATCTTTACTCTCTACTGTGGCTATAAGTGAAAAATCAAGAAAAAGCATATAAGAAATAAATCTCCCCAACCAATTTGGCTATGCAGAACTGTGTATTTTTGCATCTGAAATGATGTGTGACGAAGTCATTTGCTAGATGAAAAACATGATCAATTTTTCTCTCATTTTTTCACAGGTAAATGACTTCAAAGTGCCCCAGGACCAAGGAAGCCAGCTCCTACCACCTGTTCCATAGATTTCTACTAACAGACTCGTTTGGGTAATAATTCTCCCAGAGCTACCTCCATTTTCTCTTTTTTTCCTGTTTTACTCTAGTGCCTTTTTGATACCATATTCCAAACAATTATCTGTTCAAAATGTATGATTTAATTGGTGAATATATTCACAATCTTTTGAAATCTATCATTTCAATTTGGAAAAATGTTTTCACTGAAAAAAGACTATACCCATTTGTCATCAGCCCACGCGTTCTCCCAACCTCCTATTCCAAAGTCAGGCAACCGAATAACTATCTTTATAGATATGTCATTAAAAAAATTTTTATTGTGACCAATGTGAATTACACGTCTTTCAGAATTGTATTTTAAAGTACATAGTGACAGTGAATTAGTCATTCCCACCACCAGTGTTGTCCTCCCTCCTCCCCTGTTTCAAACATTCATCCCACTTTTTTGCCCCCTGGACTGCTAGTATAACAGGCTTCTTTTGTATATCATTTGTTGTAGATTGGAAATCTTCATTCTATTGTGGTTGACTTTGGGTTTGGTAGTTAAGTTTGGACATTTTTTTATTTCCACTCAGTGTTCATGCCACTGTTTGCTCCTGGTACCATTCACTTTTTTATGTTTTTTTCCCCTCAATTTATGAGGTAGAACGTATGATTCAAGTTCTGTGATTCTGTTGGGGAAAGAAAAACTCTTGGTATTCCTATAAGTCGTATATTATTTCTTTTGCCTTTGTTCATTAAGTATCTCACATTATCTTTCAATGTTTTGTCTTTCATTTCTTTATTGAGTTTTTTTTTTATTGTTTCTGGCTTGCATTTTGTCTTCAAGTTCTTCCATGCGATTCTCTATGTGTGTAATTCCGCTATTGTGGCTTGCTAGAATGGTTTTAGTTCCATTTTAGTTCATTTTATTTTATTTTATTTACTTTTAGTTTCGTTTGAATGAATTTATTCATATTCTGATAAAGTTCTTTAAGTTGGTTGGATTTTTTGTCTATGGATTTCTTAATTTCTTTGGTTAGTGATTCTTTGAATTCCATTGCTAAGAAGTTAAATACTCATCTTAGGTCCTCATCTATGAAGTTCCTGCATTTTGGAGGACTTGGAAAACTGTTAGGATTTCTGTCCATATCCCCAGCTGCTGTGTCTTCCTTAGTTTCCCCCATTGTTCTTTGGATGTGGTGGATTGGGATGCTAGAGTTTAAGGGTGTTGATAGATCTATTTTATCATTTTTTATTCTAGGTACACAAGTATGAAATAGGTATTACAACCTAGTTTGATGAGTTTTTCTTTTGGTTTTGGGGCTATATATTTCTTAGTGATAAAGACCTGGTCTACCTAAGATTGTCTGGTATAAACTGAGGTGTTATTGGGGTTTGTTAGTTTTGTGTGGTATGGCCTGATGTGTACATACAAATCTCACTTATATTTCCTGATCAGAAGGATGTGCTTCTGAGCAGTGTGGTTTTGGCACATGAGTGGTGATGAGGGAAGATGTTCTTTACATGTGGTTCATCATTAAACCTTTCCCTTGTTTTCCTGGCTTCCAAGGTGACTTTAGGCTAGAGGACACAGTGGAGGGATGGTTCTGATTGGTGAAAGGGGCTGCTTTCCTGTGGTCTGATTTAAATTCCTTCCCTTTCTCCCTTGGCCCTCCAAATGGGGAGTTTCACAGATTTCGGAGGTCCACGCTTTTTTGGGGGTGTGACTCCCAGGTTGTCTTAACCAGCATCAGAGGAAGCTGTAGCAAGGAAGGAACCATATGGGAGTCAATCAAAGTTGGCCAGGTGTAAGACAAACTCCCTATCAACTGTGCTATCACTCAGGCCCTAGAATAGCTTTCTCTATCATATATTCATTTCTCTATTATATATTAATATGATTATTTTATTTAAAATCTGGCATTGATTTTCTATTAATTTATTAAAACAATGTTTTTATAGAGTTATTCAAACATACATATATATTTAAATGAGCATATCTTTGATCTTGCAAATTCACTGCATCAATTTATTTGGGGCCATAAATGACAAATTTTGTATTTTTCATTTTGTATATGAATGTGTATATGAATATATTTATTGAAATGCTGTAATAATGTAAATTTAGAAATCAGTTAAACTCTCCTAGATTTATTTATCACTATACTCTGCATCCACATTGACTGATACTATAAAAATATGCTTAGACATTGAAGCATTTCTCTGTTGTTGGAGTTCAGGCATGACCAAGACCCAGCCACTCTGGAGGCTCCAGTCTAAGACGAAGATCTTGGAACAGCTTCCATTGAGAGATATATGGATTTGACTGGCTCCAAGATAAGCTGTACTTTACGCAGACCAAGCCATCCCAGAAGCATGCCTCTTTATCTGCTTTTTGTCTTCTTGCAACAGACAAATATCCCTATCTTTGTTCATATTCCTCTACAACCTTCACAATTAACTCCCCTCTTTCTTCATGATTAACTCACCTTTTGATTAATCATCTATCCTAGTCACACATACCTAGTCATATAGATCATGTTAGTAGGAAAAAATAAAGCAGAAACAGTTCTAATAAAATTGCTGTTGGCCATCATGTAGTCATCTGGCATATAAATGATCAGTCAGTAAGTAGTCCATCTCATGATTCATGCACCAGATATCACATAATTTTGGATAGTACAAAATGATGCCCAAATTTTGAGATCTGCATTAAAGAAAGATAAAGTATGGCAGAAATTACCACAGAAAGAAGTAAGTGGTAAAACGGGATAGAATCAAAGTAGAGTTAAGTCATTTATAAGACTAATTCACAATTTGTTTTATAAAAAGCTAAGAGTGGGAGCACAGCAGGTAGAGTGTTTGCTTTGCATGCAGCAGACCAGGGTTTGATCCTTGTTATCCCATATAGTCCTCGTGCCTTCCAGGAGAAATTTCTGAGTGCAGAGGGAGAAGTAACCAAGTGTGCATTTAAAAAAAAAGAAAAATAAATAAGAATCTAGGAGTGAAAACATGCTGCAATCAATTGCAAAACTTTTTAGAAATTAGATGTGAACATAAGTTTTGCTTTTCTGAAAAATGAATTCTAGATATATAAATTAAGAGAAAGAACAAAGAATGTCTATCAAGCCTTTTATTAATATATTTTTTATTTTGATCATAGTGGCTTACATATCTTTCACATTAGTATTTTAGGTACATATTAACATTAAATCATGGGAATACCCACCACCAAATTTGTCCTCCCCCACCCCCGTTCCCTTTTTGCAACCCATATCCCCCTACAATCCTCCCCCCTAAGCTGCTAGAGTGATCATACATCGGTTTGGTCCTGGTGCCCTCCCTTGTTTCTCCTTCTATTTGAGAGTCTAACCTAGATAAATCGAGTTATGTGGTTTTGTTTGAGGGAGAGGTAGACAATAGAATGGGGTAAAGATTAAGCGAAAAGAAAAAAATAAATTAATTAATTAATTAAAAAACATATGCTGAGAATGGATGGAGTCCTTCTAGTGGCTTTCTGCCTCAGTTTGAGAGAGGACATGAAAAAGGTATTTGAAACCCCACAACAATATAAAAATAAATGTCAAATTAGATATCCAGTGAGCCCTGCAGCTATTAAGAGAAGCACCACATATTAGTCTCCGTTCTGAATTCATATCATGCAGGAGTGCAAAAAGGAGAAAGATAAGATAAAATAATATCAAGCCTTTTAAAAGGGGGAATGCATTTCACCACAACTTTGGGAAATATGGTCTCTAAAACATACAGTCATCAATGTCATCAATGGCACTATTGTAGAGGAGGAATTTAAATGCAACACAGAGTGGTTAGTCCTTTGATACCACCTTGATGATAAGACTTTAAGGAAAATTAAGGCAAAAATAAAAAATGATCCCCTGACTGACCTTTCCCCTACAGCTCTTCCCATTTCCCTCTCTCCATCTTCCTCTAGTGGCAGCTTTGAAGTTAAGAAACTGATGTATTAAGAACTGGAAGTATTAAATGCTTCATTGAAAATTGAAATATAAGGAAAGCTGAAAATAGTAATATCTCACTGTCTCAGGTTTACAATGATTTGGCCATGATTAAACTTGTTGACTTCACCATAAAAGTCTTTATCTGCTTCCCTAAGAAATTGAATAAGAGTAGAGTGTGAGGATCAGGGAATAGTGGGTAGTTCAATTGATTAACAGGGCTTAATTTGCCCTGGGGAATCCTGCTTTCCTTGTCCAACTTGAGCTGCCCTTTTGCCATTCTTAGAGGGTGAGAGAAACAGTAAATACATTGACCAGGCAAAAAAAAAATTGACCAGGCATCAGTATACATATGCATACACACATGCGCACACACAAACACACACACACACACACACACACACACATATAACCACACCTCTATTTATAGTCAATTTGTTGGTCTGTGTGAAGAGCTGTAATGGGAGAGCCAAGTTGAAATGAAGAGCATATATCCTTAGACATACACAAGTTTCATCAACTAGAAGTCAGATTAATGTACAACCCAACAATTTAAGTATAGATGCTTTTGAAAGATATTGGAGCTTGTTATAAGTTGACAGGTTGCAAAATTCCATATAGAGCCCACAAATAAATATAAATTATCAATATTTATTATTGGAAAAAGTTAAAATAGTTCTTAACACCTGAAATATTTCGAGCTTCAAAGCATGTATTAGTCTAGAAAGGACTGCATAACTAGAGTGAGCTAGCAGAAGGCATTCAAATTAAATCCAAGGTATTGGTCCTATTTTCTTCTGACAAAATAAAACCCACTCCATGAGGAATGCAAATAAGACAGTGGCCTTAGAGTAGCTTCCCTGGAGTGAGGTAGGCCTGGAGCGAGGTAGGCCTGGAGCATATTTTCGTTTTTGGGTCACACCCGGCAGTGCTCTGGGGTTACTCCTGGCTCCATGCTCAGAAATTGCTCCTGGCAGGCACGGGGGACCATATGGGGCACCGGGATTTCACTCCAAGATAAGCTTTGCTTGACGCACACCAAGCTGTCCTATAACTGCTCTTGTCTTCTTGCAACAGGCAAACATCCGTATCTTTCTTCTATGGCTTACGTAAATAATTCCACTTTTGCCTCAGAGAGACCAAACCATGTAAACCTAGTCAGTATGAAAAAAGACAGATTCAGCCCTAATTATATTGCTATTGGCCATCAGTCAGTAGTCTGGATTATTGACCATTAGTCAGTGGCCCAGAGTCAGTAGTCCATAGTAGACCATTAGTCAGTAGTCTTAAACCTGACCCTAATTCTAACCCTAGCACTAACCCTAACCCTAACTCTAACCCTAACATTAACACTAACCTTTAGTCAGTAGTCCATGTTAGGCTCCACACACAGTAGGTGTCACATATATCTGAATGGTACACTCTCCATATTGTTAGTTAAGCAAAAAAAATAACTTACAACTCACGTACATACATTTATATACATAATAAATAGAAAGGTAATTCTGGTAGGGCGTTTGCTTTGCACACAGCCGATTCAAACAGATGGTGGTTCAAATCCTGGCATCTCATATGGTCCCCTGAGCCTGCCAGGAGCAAGTTCTGAGCGCAGAACCGGGAGTAACCCTTGAGTGTGCCGTGTGTGGCCCAAAATCCAAACAAAACAAAACAAAACAAAAACTAAAGCTGTAACATTTCACTTTTAATTTGACCTTGGGGAGATCTATTCTATAATAAAAAATTTTAATTACAAATGTAGCAGCGTATTGTTGCACTGGCAGAGAAGAGCTTACATTTGGAGTTTAAAGTACTTCTCTTCTGGTTAGCTCCAGGAGATAAGTATTAACAAACTTGAAATCTACTGGAAATTCTTCCCTGGATGCTTTTAACACTCGTTTTTAATTCTGTTTTTGGAAAAGATTGGTTATTATTCTGAATCTTGAAATTTAATTATCACACCAAAAGTTTTTACAAAGAGAAGAATTAGAAATTTACATTGTTTGCTGATATATATATATATATATATTCATATATATATATATATATATATGTTTAGTTTTGGGGTCACACCCAGAAGCACTCAATGTGTACTCCTGGCTCTGCACTCTGAAATTGCTCCTGGCTGGCTCAGGGGACCATATGGGGTGCTAGGATTTGAACCACTGCCTGTCTGGGGTTGGTTGCATGCAAGGAAATGCCCTATCACTGTGCTCCTGCTTCTGTTTGTTGATTTTAAGTCTCTGAATCTTGATGAGAAAGAATTTGATTATTAAGAACTCATTCAGGGACTAGAGAGATAATAAAACAGGTAGGCATGTCTGGAGCCATAGACCAGAGGTAAGGTATTTGCCTTGCATGCAGCCAACACAGGATGGACCCTAGTTCGAATCTCGGCATTCCATATTAATCCTCGAGCCTGCCAGGAATGACTTCTGAACACAGAGTCAGGAGTAACCCTGAAGAGCCGCCAGGTGTGACCAAAATAAAACAGGTAGGCAATTCTCTTATGCAGAACCCTGGGTTTAATCCCTATCAATCCATAGGGTCTTCCTAGCTCTGCCACACATGAACCATATGCATAACTGGATATGGTCTAAAAAAACAATAAAGAAACCAGTTGATATTTTAACATATAAAATAATTTATGGATTATGACAATTAAGTAGTAATAAATATCTTTTTAGGGTTCCCTTTATATTACCACTCTAATTTCACTCACAGAAATAACTGATGTTGACTATCCGGGGTCTATTACGATATAGTTCTTTCTCAATCTCATGGTGAATTTTCAAGAAGTAGAGAGAATATGTGTCATCCAATGTCAATCTTAAAAGCATAAACACAATTCAGTTTAATATTGGAAATATAGATTAAATATATATAGAATCAATTTGTAGGTAGATTCTCTTTGTAGAATATATACTATATATAGAATCAATTTGTAGATGAAATATAGAATCAATTTGTAAAAAATATGGACACTATCGGAATGCCATTATCATGTATGTCATTGGGAAAATGGAAATATGCACTCAAGTATAGTGAAGTCAATGTTTTGGAGCTCACTGATTAGAGGTTTAGTTGCCATTTAAATGGACTTTTACCATTAGGCTATCAGAGCAGTGAAGCCAACAAATTTGTCTTTGAGGGGGAAGCAAAGGAAATTTATTGGGTCATTTGAAATTAAATCCTTCACAGCTGACCCATGAGAGGTGCTGATGGCTTCCAGATGGAGCTTTGTCCAGTTCCCATTGGCCAGATGTTTGGGCCTGTCTAGCAGGATTGTTTTGTATGTAGAGTGGGGAACCATGGAAATAGCACCAGGATTGACCAGGGTTTACCCTTGAAATAAGAAAATTCCAATCAGAGGTGTGGTCTACATCTTGAAGAGTTTTCAGTGTACAGATTGGCTTTGAACTCCAGCTCTATCTCATCAGAGCTCTGTGCCTTTCCTCTTGGGGGAAGTGGTGACTTCATTCACAAGATTGGATATATAACCCAATCTATGTGCTATGGTATTATGATTTCATCTATAAGCAGTGCCTCACACAATTTTGTGAGGATTATAAGAACTGATCTCTGCTATAAGCTAAGTGGCACTAGTAAATACTATTAGCCATTATGTCTACAAATACAATTTTCATCATATTCTATAATCATTGATCCTGCAAATTCATGGATTTTGGGAAATACAGAAACACTTTGACTGCTGTCACAAACTTCTGGAATGGCACTCAATTATGATACAAAGGAATAAACAATTGCCCAACAAGAATGAGTTCCGATAAACACACTTGCTTCAGCAGAAAGGAAAAAGGAAGCAATATTTACAGTTCTTCATCATTGCTACATTCTGGCCTAATGCATGACCATGCCATCTTAATAAGTTTAAGTTTTTCCTATGAGATAATATGCTACTCTTCCACTATTATCAGGTAAGAGAACTGAAGCAAAAGTGATATTCCTCTGTTCATCAATTGTAATGTTAGTTTTTTGTTGCTTTCTCAACTCTCAACTCAACCAAATTGCCTTCAAAATACCAGGAATACATAAATGGCAGAAAAAGACAAAGTACAGATAATATTTCATAAATTAGCTGAGATCTTTTTATTCTGGAATATGAAAGTCACTGGCAATTAGTGTAAATAATATAGTCAATTTATGAAAGTATAAAAATCATGATATATTCAGAAAGTTTACCATTTTAGTAGTTTTAAAAATAAGACTCTGGGTTAGAAGGTAGAAGTTTATGAATGGTATTAGCAATGGTGCAGCATTTGCAGTGTACACTGGTAGGGGTACTATGGGTTTCTCACTAAAGAGATATTGGAAAAAACTTTGAAGAATAGAATAAAATAAGGCATATTTGAGGAAAGAAAATTCTAAGCAGAAAATAACTCATGCAAGACTGAAGCATCTATGTTTAGAAGAAGCAGAGAAAGTTTGGGTCCTGGGAGTAACATTACAGGAGGGAATGGAATGCCATCAGATCTCAAATGTTGGTGCTTTTGAATTCATTGAAGAAGCCATTGGAGGCTTCCAAGTAAATGAGTGAGATGATTTGACTTGGATTTAAACCCCTACCATGGTTACTAAAATGAGTATAGACAAAAAAATTTAAATTAACAATAATAAGAAGCATCAAAATTAATAATTGCATGTCAAAGTCCTTGACTCTCTAAATGTTTATAAAAATTCATGGGAAAAGGTGCATTTGTATGACAGAGACACAGTCATAAAACAAGTTATTTTTTTTTTGGTTTTTGGGCCACACCCAGTGACGCTCAGGGGTTACTCCTGGCTATGCGCTCAGAAGTCGTCCCTGGCTTGGAGGACCATATGGGAAACCGGGGGATCGAACCGAGGTCCATCCTAGGCTAGCGCAGGCAAGGCAGGCACCTTACGTCCAGCGCCACTGCCCGGCCCCCCAACAAGTTATTGTTTTATTGTATTAATATATGATGGGCACTTATTTTTTTCAATCACAGCTAAAAGCACTTCATTTTTGAAGCTTCTGTTTGTCACTCAACTGTAATTTTTGAGTGTAACAGGAAAAAATTATTTAACAAATAATTCAAAAATAATTTCCACTAACTATTGCATCTTCTATGGCAAGTAATTGATAATCTTGCTATCTAATATCCTTGGTAAGATAACCTTATTAAATTCTAACATGATTAGAAATATCTTTTCCTTTTTTTTTTTTTTTTTTTGGTTTTTGGGTCACACCCGGCAGTGCTCAGGGGTTACTCCTGGCTCCATGCTCAGAAATTGCTCCTGGCAGGCACGGGGGACCATATGGGGCACCGGGATTCCAACTGATGACCTTTTGCATGAAAGGCAAACACCTTACCTCCATGCTATCTCCCGGGTCCCGATTAGAAATATCTTACAGTTAAATCAAATATTATTGTGGTAGAGGCAACCAGTGACAATATTAGCCTCAAGTAATCACAGTAATTAGAATCCCATTCTATCAGATTAGACAAATTAATGCTGACAAATAAACGGAAAATTAATTTGTACAAGTGCACATTAGATATCATGTATGGACAGACTGGTTTAAAAGTTTAAAAAAATGAATACTTCAGGAATATAACACAGGGGCTAAGGAGAATTCTGTTTAAGATCTCAATTCTAGAACCCAAGTAATAGCACAGCTAATAGAGTGTCTTTTGGGGGGCTGATGGAGGTTTAAATCCCCGCATCCCATATGGTGCCCTAATCCTCCCAGGAGTGACTTTTGAGTACAGGTAGAGCCAGCAGTAATCCTTGTGTGCCACTGAGTGTAGCCCAAATATAAAAAAGGAAAAAAAGTCCAATTCTATGATCTTCTGGTTGTGTCTAGAGGCTCCTGACCACTGCCAGGTATGGCATTAGGGGACCCCAAGTCCTGTCTAAGTGGCCCTGGTAGCCACACATCCTCAGCTCTAGCATTTAAATGCCCAGCCTAGTAGGTGGCAGATGATCACTGAGAATGGCACTGAACTAGGGCACTTTTGAAGGTGTGGATCTCTCCAAACAAACTAAAGAATGACACTTAGCTTTCTTATAACCATGTCCAGCTAGAAAATGACTATATTCTAGTAGCTTCATAGATGCTCTTTTCTTTTTTATATAATAAAAGGAAAAATTTTTGCTATTATTTATAAACTTAGAACATATTTATAAACTTAGAACATTCCTGCTAAACTGAATACTATACCCAGCTCAGTACTACTAGACACAAACATGCAATAGGAAAAAATTCTGCTCTACATGCCTAGATCTATAATAGGTCACATTTCAATTTATCATAGAAGTACATTATTTATGTAATGTTGAGTGACCCTTTTTCAGGCTCTTCGCCACCCTTTGAACTTCTGCCCATGTATATTATCAACCTTCACTTGATATGCTGAAATATTTGGATGCAGAGTTTATAACAGGGAATAAAGCTGGGGGGGTGTCAAAACAAGACAAGAAAGGCTTTCTCTTGTTTGATTTCTGGCAGGATAACAGTGGAAGTGATGGAAGGCTTGGGAAAAAGTCCAATCCTGTCAGTGATTCTAGCCAACTTGGCTGACTCCATAAGTTTAGAGGGATCAGATGAGCTTTGTGTCGATAAATGTTTGAATACTTGTAGAGGAACTAATTTTACTATCTGAACTTTACTGAAGTTCAACATTGCTAATTTCCCCAGTACCAAAATTTTAGATACAACTTGACCTTCTCCTTACCAACACACACATGAACACGCATGTTTTATTGAAATAAAATTATATGTGTAAATATAAACTCACCAAAAGTTATAATAAATAGATTAGGTGCCTCTATATTGCCTATAGTTATATTATTATTCCTATATATTGCATATATATGCCTAATATATTACATTATTATTGCCTATAATTATATTATTATGATTTTGAAGCATGTATGCCCATAAAATACATGAAAGTTTTTGAATTTTCTTTATTTTTTGTATTTCTATGACTACTAGAGGTATATCAACTAAGACCAAACATTATAAAGCATATTCTTTTATAGAAACATTTGTAATTCTACTATTTAATATCAAATTTTAAGTTTCTTTATTATCTTGATATATTTTACATGTTTATTTATATTTATAAGAGAAATATTTGTGTACATGTACAAAATAATATATGTCTTACATATCCTCTAATGTTACTGAACATTTAAAAATTTTCTATCTCAATGGTTTTTAAAGTTTGCATTATAGATTTTTTTACCTAGGTGAACCCTCAGTAAAAATACTATTTCCCAGAAAATACATGTTATCTGGCAGTATGTAAGCCTGAGTAAAAAGGAGATGGTGTAATATAGATGAGCTTTTTTCTACTTTCATTTGTTTCTACATCCTTCAGATCTCAAATATACATCTTTAAGATGTGTAGAATTCTGTTTAAGTCTCCACTTAGATCTAAGTTTGTCCAATGAGCACATTTCCTTGAGAGCAGCCTTATTAAAACCATATTTCCAACATTTATGTCCCTAACGTGGCTGTGCCTAGGATGTTGGCTCAGGATCAGAAATATGTCTTACATATCTTTGCCACATTTCCTGAGTGAATTCAGGATTCCAGTTTTAGCTGAGTTTTCTCTGAACTATAGATACATTAAAGACAGACCATGTCTGAAAGTCAGAATGCAATCACCGTCTTATTCTAGCAGGCCACTCCCATGAGGCATGCTTTATATGCCCAATGCTACCATAGATTTCTCAGTGTTTGTGGACTTCCAAATTTCATAGGCAGAACATTTAACTTCATTTCCTAACAAAATCCAAATGTGCATCTTTAGAAGTTGCCCTCATAGATAAAAGTCCACTGCTTTTCGGTATTTTCTAGAAAAGAGAGGTAAGGAGGATAAAGAGCTTTCCTGTGCCTCTTCATCTTATTTGTCTATATCTCTATCGTGTTTAACACCAAACTTTACATATCAAACAGGAATAGGTGATTGGGATGTAATAATTTTACAAATATGATATAAATCAGGTCACAAAATAAATTATGCATATTATAACTACATTCTGGCAAAGTTAGTTCTTTTTTTTTCAGTCTACCATTGATTAAACAGAGTTCTCTGTCTTGCTACATTCAATAATTGTATTTTCTTTTTTTCTATTTCTTCTTTATCTGAGAAAACTTTTATAATTTGTGAATATTTGGCAACATTTGGAACCAAAGCAATGGTAGGTCACATATTGTAATTTCAATTAAAAATTCACCATATGGGGCCCGGGAGATAGCATGGAGGTAAGGCATTTGCCTTTCAAGCAAAAGGTCATCGGTTCGAATCCCGGTGCCCCATATGGTCTCCCGTGCCTGTCAGGAGCAATTTCTGAGCATGGAGCCAGGAGTAACCCCTGAGCACTGCCGGGTGTGACCCAAAAACCACAAAAGAAATTCACCATATAACATTTTTTAATTGGAGATTTTTTTGTACTTTTGAATGAATTTTGACATATATTGACAATTATTAAAAGGTGTTTAGTAGTCTAACAAAAATTCACATTCCTAAATTTCCAATAGATACTTGCTGTTGTATGATTCATCACGAGCATTGCTATTATGATCACTATGTAAACAAAGAAGCAAATTAATACTCTAATTTGAAGAAGATTATATTTTAAACTCCATACTAAATGTGGTACTTTAGAATTTTTACTAGAAGAGTAATTTATAAGAGTATTCTAAAATTTATCTTAACTAGTGTCTGCTTACACTCAAGCAAATCCCAAGGTAAACTACATACTTTTATTTTGTTGAAAGAAGAGTTAATACAGAGTGTATACCGTTTTCCAGATACAAGGAGTTAAACTACAAGGAGGTTGTTTCTGAAACTAGGACTTGTAGTTGGGCAGAGAAGCTGGCAACTGGTATATCTACCCTCTGGAAAGGTCAGCTATGTCTATCTTTGGCAAAGGAAACTGAGTTTTCTTCTGGCCCCACCCCCATTCCATTCCTAGGAACATACTGGGCAATTACTGAAAAATTTCTCTATTTTTCTTTCACTTGCTATAAATCTAAGACATTTGGAAAATAACTTTGCTTGGCTATATTTTAGTCCTCCCATACTCAAATATAGAAATACAGACAAGAGGGACCCCATTCATACTTTATGTTGTGGGTGGAAGGTCTAAGTAAAGCACCAACGTCACATTTTCCCCTACATTTGAACATAACAGGGAAAAGAGCATCAGACAGACAGAGTAAATTGTGCCAGAGGGAGATCCAATGATGTGTTCTACTTTCCAGGATAAAATCTGAGTAATGTCTATTATCTATTACTGACATATGCTTAGCAGGATAACTAAGCACAGGTTATATTATCAACAAAAGATTTACTCTAGAGGTTTTCATTTATTGATATGCCATAAAATAGAAAATAAAACTATCCAGAAGTAAAATAATTCTGAGTTTCTCTTCAAACAAAAATGTTTTCTCTATCTGAGTGAACTAGCACAATGAATGTTTTCTCTGAGTGAACTAACACAATGGCAGCAAACAATATGGTAATAAGCCAGAACTTAGCTTTCAATGAAAAATTGGTAGGGCTCTCATTCCAAACATAATGGCACTCAACCATACTGGGCATTGAGAGTTTAGGTGCAACCATGATGAAATATCTCTGGATTTCCTGCTCTTGACAAAAAAATTTTTTTGTGTGCATATCTAGTAAAAAAAACTTCTCTTCCATAATTTGTCATTTAAGTTTAATATATTGTTGTAAATAATGAGAACAAAAAGGTAGATTAGAACACACACATTTAAACACGGTCCATGCAGTTAATATCTTATTCTCATGTGGGTTAGGTTTCTTACTACTCTTCATTTTATTTTATTGTAAGAATTTTATTCTGAAAATTTGAATAATAGCAAGTTCATTCTAATCAAATTCTATGTCAACTATTATGGAATGACAGAGGGAAAAATCTTGACACCGTCATAAAACAAGGTATAAATCATCTTATTGATTCAATTTCTCCATAATAAATATTCCCCCCAAGGCTGTTATAGGAAGATATACATACAATCTTATGGCAAATGTTCATCCCACCAAGCGTATGTGAGCATTCAGTTGCTCGTCATGTCAAAAGGTGAGGAGAAGGGGGTGAGAAGTACTTTGCTAGAGAAAAATGTCTACTCTGTGGAAAATAAGTTCAGCCCGGTGGCATGGAGGTAAGTTCAAGTGTATTACCGCATTACCGTAGGAACACCAGCTTTCAACTTCAGTATTGGAGAGGGGAAAGATTCATTATGCAAATGAAATAGGAGGTATTCATAGTCAAGGCACAGAAAATTGATCTTAAGAGAGGGAAAAAAAAATCAGTTGAGGACATTATCATAGACTATGGACTAAGTTTTCAGATGACGTAAATTGAGGGTGAGTTTAGAGCAAAAACACAAAACTAATTCTCCCAAGGGTGAGACTGAGTTAGACTTAATAAGAGAGTCATTATGATTATGTAACTTAAGGGGAAATGACACACCAAACGTGTAAAATTAAAGTTTAAAAAAATAGAAGAGACATGATTTAAAACCAAAAAAAAGGACAACATGGCAGCAGAAAAAGAAAACACATGATAGTAGCAAAAGAAAAACGGGATATGATATTATCTTCTGGGTCTAAAGCAGATAACCCCTGAAACTAGATGAAACAGTATTTCAAACTGCTTCTTGGAGCCTTAATTTTTTTCTCTGGAGAAAGTAAGTGAGGTGGAACTCTGGTGAAAAAGATCCTTGATTAACTTCACCACCTCTGGAAGAAAATTTACCATTTTCTGTGTAAATCATTCCTTTAAAATTAATTTACTTCTGAATCATTTAACCCATTATGGATGGATGGGCATACCCATGATTAAATGGTCATTTTAGTTGTTCAAGTGAATTGAAGAAATTTAGAATGATCAACTCACCAATCAACTTATTTCTTTATTTTTCTTAAAAAGAGAATGCTTACTGAGAAAATCTACCCTCGTGATCAAAATTTTTGCTTGCATATTATTGTTTTATTATCTGTAAGTAAAATACTGTGTTGAATCTAAACCTTTTTCTAATATTTTTATTTAAACACCATGCTTACAAGGTTGTTCATAATACAGGTTTTTGTTTTAGATGAAATTTTCATGATTGAGTTACACAGTCATACAATTTATAATAACATTTACCAGTGTGCATTTCCTGCCACCAATGTCAACAGTTTCCCACTCACATTCACAAATGCCCTCTTCCCTCCTACTCACTTTCTCCCATTGATATCAGGGACTGGTATCTTACTTCTCTCTCTCTCCCTCCCTTCTACCCTCCTATCTTTCCTCCCTCCCTTCCTCCTTCCCTCCCTTCCTATCTCTGTCTCCTTTTTTCTCTCTCTCCCTCTCCCCCTTTCCCTACTCTCTTCTTTTATTTTGTGATATTGTGGTTTGTATGACTACAAATGAAGGTTGCCATGAATGTCCTTTCTTTTTTGTAATTATTTATTTATTTTATGTACAATTTATAATTTATTTTTATAATATCTTTATTTAAACACCTTGATTACAAACATGATTGTGGTTAGGTTTCAGTCATGTAAAGAACACCCC
>PVKC010018509.1:0-19615 GCA_004027635.1 Crocidura indochinensis
CAAGTCTTCTGACCACTTTATTAGAAATATCCTTTCCCTTGCCATGTTAATCATCACCTTGCTTCAGATCAACACATAACACACATATAGTCCACTCAATTTATTTAGACATCATGGCTCCCATGGTAGAGTCCTGGCTGGCTTCCCAGAATGTGTTATTGGTGACCCTGATGTTCTCTTCTTTATAAACAAAGTTAATTAAGACTTGTTGGAGACTAAAATGTTATCTGATAAACTACCAGGCACCACACATGCCCTCTCCAATAGTCTAACAAGTAGATCAGATTCTATGTGCAAAAGTGCTCAATAAACATGTACCTGAGCCAACTAAGTTAAAAATAAATAGTCCCTTCTGATAAAATGAGTCTGCAGACAATATATGTGTGAGGACACACATTCTTGACTCTGGATTAGTTTAGTTGTCATTACAAGTGAATGAGTCACCAACCCTACCTATCACCTTTGTTTATAATCTGAATTAAACATGAACTAGCATAATTAAATTAGGAGCAGAGAATTTCATAACACTAGTAATTTTTCTGAGAAGTCTTGTTAGTGTGAAAGTATCTTTTACTTGTGCTAAAGGGTTCTTGAGAATCAAATGAGAGATTTGTATACAAAACTCGAAAGTGAGTTTATTGTAAAAATTCAAAGAAACAAATAAGTAGCCTTTCCAATATTGAGAGTCCTCTATTTATCAGTACATGATAACACTTTTCCTGTCCCTTGATGCCTGGTCTGGTGTACAATGTCTAATGTCTTTTTCCTTGCTGTCTGATTGCCTCAGTGTGTATATTTCCTGTTTTTGACCTACAAAGTTTTCTCTCCAGTGTATAATTTCTCACTCCAAAACTGACAGATGAAACTCTGTATACCTTGGTAGGGATTTCTTCTCTATTACCTGTAGAGGAATCTCTCTTTAATTTACCCTATCACTTCCATGACATATCAGATTTCTGTAAATTCCTGCCACAAACACATCTATAGATAAGATCTGCACAAATATTAATTATTGAGTCCTGGATGGTTGTGATGGTGTTGGATGGATAGTGAGGCCATTCTCTGCCAGCTTGGGGCAGGCACCTGTAACCTTTTCCAGCCAGCAGGTCTCAGGGTTCAGGGTGGAAACGAGGAAATGATCTACAGCAGTCAGTTTTCAGGAGACATGAAGTTTTATTAATAAAAGGCCATATGTGTGGCTACTATTCTAACCTTTTAAGCAGGCTCTATAATCAATCCTACACTTAAACCTGTCCCTGATAACTCTCCATGCTCCTAGGTCCCCCAGCCGCTTCTCTCTCCTGAATCCCTTTTCATTGCTCAGGCAACCTCTTCATAATCTTCCATAGACCCCTCACAAAAGTGAGCTTGTCTGCCTCTTCAGGTGAGATTACCATTTTGGCTTAGGGCAGAGTGACAAAGATACACGTTTTCTTGTCTTTTTTCTGGGTATAGGAGCCCTACCTTCTTCTTCCATCTGCCCTAATGTGTACTCCTACCTGATCTTGATGTTTATTTGAACATAGATGAGTAGGTGAAGAGAGACCCTGGTTGGAGCCAAGTCATTATCTATTTTGATTGGATATCTTTTCAGTGGGAGAAATTTGAAGTGATCATATAAACGAACTAGTTTACGTGGTATGTAGCCCATGTATCACTAGACATTTTTAATTTTACCAACGTTGTTGCATTAATTTTATTGAATAATTTGTTTTAACTGCATCTAAATTCATTAGTCATCGAAATAATTTTAAATATAAAAAATCATATATATATATATTAATGCATATTTTTTCAAAAATACGTTTTATAAATTATTAATATAAAATATAGCACCAATTATTAAATAAATGATGTAATGTATAATTAGAAAAATTAAAACATTTTATCATGTCAGTTAATATTTTATATTAATACTTAAAATATCTGATATTGTATTATGAAAATGTCTTGCTGTGCTATAGGTTTCAATTGTATTAATTTTCTTTGGTGCCACATATTGCCAGGGCTTAGTCCTGGCTCTATAATACCGTTAGCAGAGCTTGGTAAAATAGGAGACTCCAGGGAATTAACCTTACAGCTTGCAAAACAAGTACCTTACCCACGATTCTATCTAACTCCGTAGGTTTCACTTTTTTATTAAAAAATTAAATTTGGGCAAAGATACTATAATTTGAGCCAGAGTGATAATATGAGTTTTAGGGCATATTTCTTGCTTTTAGTCATATTAGCCTATACTCTGGCATTTATGTGTTGTATCACAGAACCAGAAGTGAACAATGAGCACTGCTGAGTGTTGCCCAAACACACACTTTTTATAAAGCTAAACAGATATTAGTAAATTTATATATTTTAAATAGGCATATTTGCATTTATCATAAGCTAAATTTGTGTTTATTTTACAGTCTCAGGATTTTAAATCTAAATTTGATTTATATTGAATAATGAATAAGTATTCTTTTAATACTTAGTTAACATTAATACTTAAAGTATTAAAACTTACAATTAATACTTAGGTAGTAATAAAACTATTATTAATAATACAATGTGTTAATATATTGCATTAGTGAGAAATTATTTGATAACTTAATTTTCCAGGATAGTTAAAGAATAATTTTACATTGTTGATAAATTATTTGATAGATTTTACAGTCCTACAATGTATTTCTTTTGCAAAATAGAAAGTAAGGGCATGCAAATAATTTTTTGAAAATTGATGTTCAATATAACCTGAATAAAAATAGTAAACATATTGTTAGCATCTGAGGCTACAGAAAGAAATAATGATAAGTAGGTTTTTTTTTAGTTATAAAAATTTAGTCAATAAATATCACCCTGAACTTTTCTCTCACCAAGTAATACTAACAGTTTATATTCCAAGCTATTACGTGTTCAGCAAAACTCTCCAGAGGGAATTGACACTTTCTGTTTCAGAAGGTTCCTAAACTATACCAATTGCAGCATAAATGCCCCTAAGAAGCAGACACTCAGTTTGAAATTCTCACCTGTCAGTTGGTAACAAGATCTCATTGCTAGTGGGAAGTAGAGGGTTTTAACCAAGGATACTGCATAGCAGCAAGGCCTTGAAATCATCACTTTTGAGGGGCTGGATGAAGCACAGAAAAAGGGGTAATGATTGAGTTGTACTCTAGTTTTACTACTTGAACAGAATGAAGGCAGTAGTAATGATGGAGATTTCAGGACTGATTGGATTACTTTGGAAGTCTTAAATCAAAAGAGGTTTATGTAAGCCAAATAGCAATTCAATGAATACTGCAGCAGTCAGAAGGTCTCCATGGCATTGTTTAACAGTCCTTCAACTTTTGCAGCCACAGTATAAACTGCTACAAATCAGGGCACAGAATTAACTATAAAGAATTTTTAAAAAATTAAAAAATAGAAATTGGACTTTATAGAACTTCTTGAATACAACCAGAACTGGATTGGGTATTAGTGAACTATTGAAAACTTGTGTATGAGACACTTAAAACCATCATTTATTTTTACTCATTGGTGTTGACACAGCAACATGGAACACAAATCATTGTCACAAAAGCAGCATCATTCATGCAAATAACATCCCAGCTATCAGGACAATGCTTTAGCTCTTAAGTTAATCTTACATTTTTCTCTGTATTCAGAAAAAAAATCACTGGAGTTTAAAATTCAGCAAAGAACAAGAAAAAAGGTTGGTTTTATTTTATTTTTGTTTAAAGGGTATATGTAGCATAGTCAATCCTTGAGCTAAGGAATCAGAATTGGCAGGATTGGGGTATTATATGATGTGCAGAGATTGAAACTGGTTTGGCTACATTCAAGGCAAATACAATATACACTGCAATATCTATCCAGGATGTCAAGCAGAAAAGTTTAGTCCTTTCTATATAATGAAGTATCTGAGTTATAAAAAAAATCAATGCAACGACCTCCAGCCTATTTCCCTCTGGACTCTAGGCCTGGCCTGAGCGCCACCTTGGGTGGCCTGCTGTGGGTTCCAAGTGGACTGTATTAGGGGCCTGCAGGTTTCTCCACTTCCTACTCTAGAGGGGAGGAACAGACGGAGAGACCAGGCAGATATCTGGCTTCCGTAGCCTTGATCCTGGAGGCCAGCTATTCCTAGGTATGGAGTTAGGGGACACCCCATGCTGGAGGCATTCTCCCTAGCTTGGGGGTTGCTGGGAGTCTTGGCAGGCCTCCAGCCATTCCCCTATTTTCTCTCCTACTCCAGACCTTCCCTGGTTGCCCGTCCAGGTGTACTCTATTGTGGTCCTCAGACTTTCCCCCTTTCTCTCCTGACACTAAGGTGGCGACATATGGGGTGGATGGCGGGCCGATGCAGCACTGGTATATGTCGGGACATTACCTCGTGACATTCACTGGTATTTTTTTTCTCATTGGTCTCCATTTCAAAAATCGCACGGGAGGTACCATATATATTTAAAATAAAAATGGTAGGATGGACTCTCAGGTTGGGAAGAGACCAGTTCGGGTGGGGGTACCATATATTTTCAAAATAAAAATGAGAAAATGGACTCTCAGGCTGGGAAGAGGCCAGTAATTTTTACCTATTTGTTTACTCTCAGCAGCCTCTTGGCCTCTTCCTTCTTTCATTGTGCAACTGTGGTTGCTATCATACTTAGTTACACTAGCATTCTGGGGATAAAGGAGGGAGATAAGGTATATATGCTTGGGAACAGGGATGAAAAGAGGACAACACTGGTGGTGGAAAGGCCCTCATTTATTGTCACTGTGTATCTTAAATATCACTGTATAAGATTTGTAATTCACTTTGGCCACGATAAAAATAAAAATAATATATATAAATTTACTGAAATAAAAAAATCTATGAAACATCTGATGAAGTATAGCATATGTATTTGTGAGGATATCTCCTTAATCTTGCGCTTGAAAAAAAATTGAAGTTTGAGGATATGCATGCAATCACTTTTTCTTGTTCAAAGATCTAGCACTGTTACATGGACAAGTAGAATTAATCCTAACACATTTTAGGAGAAATACTTCAAATTGTGTTGTTACAGTGATTGACACAAAATGAAATTATAACAATGTCAACCATAGATTTATATTGGGAAAGGATAAGAAAACACTTGGCAGAAAGTTAAAGTAATAGATGCTATTTAATTTTTATACAAGACTAGATAAAAACGGTACCTATGTTCTTCAGTATCACCAAGAGAACATTGTTTAAACAAAAGGGATAAAAATCACATGAGAAGAGACTGAAATTAACCATTAAGGTCTACAGAATCTCTGCTATATAACAAAGCTGACAGCAGGTGAAGCTGTACATTAACATTCTCATTTCAATGAAGATGATGGGATACTAGAATGGTAGAAGCTAGATGGATGATTTTTTTCTGGAATACATTTTAAATTAGGAAAATATGCTGTGCTGGCATTATAGTACTTTGCTCTGTAAAGTATGTACTGATTATTGAGTCATGTGAGTGCTCCAATAAAAATGATAGATAGGACTGGAGAGATAGCACAGAGGTAGGGCATTTACTTGCAAGCAACTGATGCAGGAGGGACAATGGTTTGAATTCTGGCATTCCATATGGTCCCCAGTGCCTGACAGGAGCGACTTCTGAGCTTGGAGCCAGGAGTAACCCCTGAGCACTGCAGGGTGTGACTCCCACCCAAAAAAAAAGAAAGAAATAAAATTAGAAGTTGGGACTGGAGAGATAGCACAACAGTAAAGTGTTTGCCTTGCAAGCAGCCAAACCAGGACCAATGGTGATTCAAATTCTGAAAATCCATGTGGTCCCCAGTGCCTGCCAGGAATGATTTCTGAGGGTAGAACCAGTAGTAATCCCTTAGCGCTGCCAAGTGTGACCTAGAAACCAAAAAAAAAAAAAAAAAAGATAGATTTTTACACAGAAAATATTATTTATATTATAAGACAAAGAGATCAAAAGTCAGTCTTATAGTTAATAGAAATCTTATAATGACTCTCCCTGTTTCAAGATTTTCACCCTTTTTCACAACTACTGCAATCATTTGAAAATGATTTTTTTCAGTTAACTTTTGTATGTTAAATGATCCTTTTATTCTTTCCAAGAAAAAAATTTCACTATTTACTAGATTACTATAAATTGGGGAAGAATATTTTGAGAGAAATTAAAATCCAGATGCCCCAATGTACCTATCCTTTTCCAATACCCCAAATTGATTTAGACTAAAAGCAGATTAAATAATAAATAGATTCCTGGTGAGCTTTGAATTTTTTGAGATTTTATTTATTATTTTATTTTAGGTACTCTGGTTTGCAATTTTGTTAAATAGTATTCTTTCATAAAACATCCCAGACCACATTATTCAACACTTTTCTACACTTTTATCACAGTGCTCCCATTTATTTCCCCACCATTGTTTTACTTTCTATCCCTACCATTCCTTCATGCAGTGAGCTCCCTACTGAAAACTAGTTCTGTTTATGTTGCCTTTGGGTACTTTTTATTCTTGCATTGTTTCCTTATAGTTAACATTTAAGAAATAAATTTCTTTTTCTATCTCTATTCTTCTGACAAACTTCTTTACCATAATAGTCTCCAAATACATTCATGTATTTGATAATCATATGAATTCTTTTTTATTTATTTTATGAAAAGTTTTACTCAGTATTTTCTGTTTTAAGAATGTTAGAATAATAGGCTGGAACTATAGAACAGTGGGTATATCCTTGAACACCATTGGCCCAGATTGGATCCTTTGCATCCCATATGATCCCCTGAGCCTGGCAAGAGTGATTTCTGAGCACAGAGCCAAGAGTAAACTCTGATTGCTCTCAGGTGTGGCCCAAAAACTTAAAAAAAAATAGAAAAATAATTTAAATATTATTTTATCAAAGTTCTGAGATTTACAGTTATTTATAATTAATTTTTAGTAATGAGATGTTTGAGCAATTATCTCACCACTTGTGTCAATTTTCCTTTACCAGTATCACCAGGTTACCAATTTAACCCCCTCCCATAGCTTGCTATATTGGCATGTGTCATTTTAAGTTTGACTGTTAAAGTTTGGGTCTCCTGATTTTAGTGTTGCTGTCATTTTGATGTGGATATTTACTCTGCATTCCTTAATATTACAAATGGGTTGTTCTAAGTCCTTGAATATTGTTGTCTGAATTTATTTAGGAATTGCACTGATTCTTATGGTAGTTTAGATAGGGCAGTCATTTTGACAACATTGTTCCTTCTAATCAACAAACATGAAATATGTTTCCATATACTAAGGTCTTATTCAATGTATTTTTTAAGTTTTGTGAAATTTGCATGATTTAGTCATCCCATCTTTTTTTTTTTCTCTTGTTTCCCTAAGTACTTGATTCTTTGGACATAATCTTAAATGGGATATAGTCAGAGCTCCTCTTCCTCTGAGTCATGATTTGTATATAGGTTTGTAACTGACTTTTGCATATTAACTTGTAAATGTAGCTGATCGTTTATAATATTAGTCTATTTTATCAGGGAGCCTTTTGTGTATAATTTAGGGTGTTCAGTATATATCACCATGCCATCTGAAAGTGGTGACAATTTTACTTTCTCTTTTTCTATTTGGATATCTTTGAATTCTTTTTTTTTTTTTTTTGCCTGTTTGCTCCTGCTAGGACTTATTACAAAATAATGGAGGTAGTGACTTTCTTGGCATGTGCCCGATCTCTGTAGCAATGTTTTCATTTTTTCACCATTAAGAATAATATTGGCAATGATATTTTTATAGATAACTGTTAACTATCTTGAGGAAAGTTTTTTCCATCACTATTTTCATGAGGGCTTTTATCATGGATGGGTAATAAATCTTGTTAAAGGTTTCTTCTGCTTCAGTTGATATGAACATATGATTTTTATCTTTCCCTTTACTTTTATCTTTTCTTTTATGGAACCTTGCTGATTACTCCATCACAAAGTTAGAAATTTTATTTTTAAGTGTCCTTTTCCTATAGAGTTTGGTCACAAGCTATTTATTGGATATGCAGACAAGTGTTAGAAATCCAAAGAAAAGAGACCATTGTTTTCCTAAAGCGATTGCATATATCAAGTTCCCCAGAACCTCTTTTCAGATAGGAGAACATATATGTTGGTGATCCCAGCTAAGATAGTCACAAACTCTAAAAAAATGTTTTCGACTTTAAAAATATGTTGAGTATCACCAGAGTAACTACTTTACTATTGCAGATTGAAAACTAGGATGACAGTTTTACTCATATTCTTCCAAACAATGAATAAGCAAATCTAATAAGCATTTCATAATCTAATAAGCATTTCATGACTTGAACACATTGACAGCCTTCTGATATCTCTAAAAGAAAACAATAAAAATCATATGTTCATATCAATAGATGTTGGAGAGTTGATAGTTTGCTGAGTGGGGTGTGTAAAGGTTCTCTAAATTCCCTGAAAATAGGCGCCTGCAGGGAATGACCTAGTGGTGGAAGTCCTGCACCATTCTTTTATCTGCCAGCTCTCCCAGAAGAAAACCATCTTCAGATTTTACCTTAGTTTCAATTTTTCTCAGACATCCCTTATGATAGTATTAGGTAGTAATTTGTCTGTAGCTCCCTTCTCATTTTGATTAATTTGAAAAATAAATGTCCTACCTGAACTATAGTTAGGATTCTCAGACAATGAGTTGGGGGCTTCTTGACCCCATGATTTTCTCTGTCTTATTTTCTTAATGCTTGTGGACCCATGCTTCAATTCTGTTCAATTGGGGCTAGATTCCAGTACAAAAACACCATAAAGAAAAGCATCCCTCTGCATTTCTATGTTCATCTCAGCATTATTTATGATAGCCAAAATTTGGAAACAACGTATTGCACAAGAACAGATGAGTGCCTAAAGAAACGGGCATATCAACACAATGTAATACTAGGCACCTTTAGGGAAAATAAGATGATGAACTTTGTTTATACATGGATGGACTTGAAGATTATTATGCTGAGTGAAATGAATTAGAGAGAGAAAGATAGACAGTGAATATTCTCGATCTTTTATGGGATATAATAAGAATAAAAGAGAGTATGTAAATAATATCTAGAGGCCATAGACAGGAGGGCCCAGCGGAACAGTCCATGGTAGGAAGCTTGCCACAAAGAGCATTGAGTGCATTTAGGGTGGAGAAGAGTCCATTTTAGCAATGATTAATTGAAAATGATCTCTCTGGACAAAAATGGGGTGAAATGGGGAGAAAGTGACATGCACGGTACCCATTCATTAGCAATAGTGCAAAGCACAGTGCCAAAAAAGGGGGTGCAAAATTCCTGTCCCATGGACAGGTGAGGGTGGATTGGTGAGAGGAAAATTGAGAACATTGGGTCGTGGGAACATTGCATTGGTGAAGGGAAGTATACATTCTATAAAGCCTTGAACAAGTTTGTAACCACAGTGCTTAAATAAAGTAGTTATGTAAAAATAAATAAATAAAATATCTTCCATTCTTGGATTTCTTCTACATCATACAGATACTACTTAAATACGTTGTGGAAAAGATAATTGGTTCAATTTCCTTTTTATTTATTTGCTTTTGGATTTGGGTTCACAACCAGTTATGTTAAGGGGTTACTTCCAGCTACGTGCTCAGAAATCGCTGTTAGCTTGAGGGACCATATGGGACGCTAGTTGATCGAACCGAGATTTGTCCTGGGTCAGTCTCATGCAAGGCAAATGCCCTACTGCTGCAACTCCGCTTTATCCCATTCTTTTTAATTTTATATGTGATTTCACTTATAATGAGGATCAAATTTGTATGCACATTAAACTTGAATTCTAAAATTCAGTGGTGCAAGTCAAAGAAAGAAAAAAAACATAGAAATACATGTGTGTAAAGTAAAATGTGTTTAACATATGAATGAGGAATTCGTAGAAAATCAGGTTCAGGAAAAAATTAAAGGGGATATCTGAGTAAGATTAGAGTGGTATTAAAGACTTTCTTGATGTTGGATATGGATTCCTTTCAAGTTAAAAGAGCAGAAAAAATTCACTTAAATGCATTTGGGGTTTCTGCTCAAAGAATATAGGGTGCAAGTTAAAATTAAATTATGTCGAGTTGGTTATAATGAAATTAATAAATAAAGGTACAATATTACTTTTTCTAAGAAGTCATCTCTGAATTCATCTCCAAATGGCAGATACATTAATTTATTCACTGTATTAATTCCCAATTGGCGCTATAAAAAATTACAACAGTCCTGGAGGTCAAAAGTTCTCAATGGATATCTCTTAAATAAAGTTAAAATACTTGATTTGGAATGGGTGCTTCTGATAAATTAAAGAAAGATTTATTTCCTTGACTTCTCTGTAGCCTAGAAGCTATCTACTTCCTGTTAATGATGCTTGTTATTCCATGTTAAAAACTCATATTCAAGTAGAACACCATAGCGTTTTCAACAGCCTGACCCTTCTTTGTCTCTGTCTCTGTTTCTATCCCCATTTTACAAACTCCATTAAGGTTTTTTTCCATTAAGAAAGATTCCATATTGAAATCTGAGAGATAGAACAGTGGATAAGAATCTTGCCTTGTACTTAGTCAAACTGTGAAAATTATAATAAAGATACTTAAACTTTCAAGCTATAAAAAAGCCATAAAATCACTTTTCTCTCACTTGGTAAAATTCAAACTACGATTTGATGACAGACAGACTGCTGCACATGCAACTCTGGAAACTGGAATATGAAATATAAGCATTTGCATAATATTTGAAAGACAAAATTAATCAGTACCACAGTCCAACAAGGACATTTAGATATTTATTAGTTAAAGTCAAAATTAAATCAGAACATTACTTTAAAATAATGTTATGAAATAAGAGAAATAGCATAATATAACCTTTCACTTGTACCTTTTAGATTTAATATAAGATAGCAATTGTTACATTTTTATCAGATTAGAATTTGCCTATTCAAAAGTCATTTTAATGCATATGAATAGTTTGTTGATTCTATGCCAACCATTTCATTAGATGAGGATCAGCATCAGCAACAGATTCAGAGCTTAGCAAGCACTAGAATACAAAGAAAAACAATACTAATGCAATTTTGTCTGATGAGAGAGATCCCAGCGTGGGGAATCTAACTTAAACTTAATGTATCACTGAAGGTCTCAGAGATAAAAATCTAAGGAAAAATGTGAAGTCAATTTGATAATTGTGAGGACATAAAAATTGTTTTAGAAAATAAGACACTGATAAAATGCGCTATTGCTTCTAGAGAAAGGCTGAACAAATTGTGTAACCTAGTTATATTCATGTATGAGGAAAAATAACAGAAAGTCTTTCCATGGATTACAAGTGAAGAAGACAGTTGAGCGAGAGGTGTCAGTTTCAAACTGAAGCAAAATATGTATGTTAAAAGACAAGGGTGAATGGAATTTCTGTGTTCCTATTGCCCACTAATTTCTCCAGTTTATTGTAATTTTATTGAACACAAATTTTGTAGCTGATTTATTATGGATGTAAAACTATATAGTAGAAATTTTTTAACAAATGTTAAAATTATATTTAATATGTAGTAGTGTGGAAAAAGTAATATATACTTAGTAAAAGTATTAAATAATATCCACAATTATGTAAATACATTTTATCTCAATTTTATTTTTATTAAAGTCTAGAGCCTGAGAGATAACATAGTGGCTAAGGCACTTGAATTGCAACATAGCAAATACTAGTTTGATCAGTGGTACTACATATGATCCCTCAGCAGTGTCAAAAGATACTTTTGTAAGCAAAAAGTAAATAAGCCCTAATTGCCATAGATTGGCTAAAAACGGAAATAATGGGGTTTGCAACATCTCAAAAATCCCAAATATATTGTTCTTTCATAACTCAACTAAACTTTTAATCTTACAACTCATCTCCTAAAATCTGTTCATTCCCTCAAATATTCCATTCAAACTGATCACATCTTAGCAAATGAAGGATGTAGCTCAGTAATCAAGGTTTATGCACATCATGTTCATTATAGAACCAGAGCAATACAGTAGTAGGGCATTTTCCTTATTTGCCTCTGTTCAGTTCAATCTTCAGCATCCAATATGGTCGCAGAGCAAAAATAAAAACAAAAAAGAAAATAACGATATGTTCCTTATATTTTTCTCTCATGTTTGTGCTTCATTTAGGGACTCAATTTTTTAAATGTTCTCTTTAAATTTTGCTTTCAAATAAATAATCATTTAAATTAGAAATCTTTCCTGATTCATTCACAATATCATTTTTAGTTCCCTATCTTATTTTTATAATGAAGCAACTTTTACATTGACATTTCATTTTATGCAATTATACATATTGTACAGAAAGATAACAACCCAGAAAGGTACTGTTCCTAATATGAACAACATTATTCTAGAGTAGAAAATAATGTTTTATATATGACTAATCTTGGTTGGAGTGGCCATATCCCAGGTGCTCAGTTATCACAGTTGGCTCTGTGCTTAACGACCATTTCTAGACATGCTAGGAAACCATGTAGGATGCCAGGGATCAAACTTGGATAAGCTAAATGCAAAGCACATAATGTGCTGTCCTGTCTCTCTGGCTCCGCTTATGACATTTTTTATTAAATTTTGTGAAATGATTACATTTTATTTTATTTTCTAAACTTAATGTTTAATGTTGTCATCTTTGTTCAGAAATCTATAAGTCATCACAATGAGGTTTTTTTTTTGTTAATGTAATAGATCTTTTAAAAGAAGCTGTTGAAAAATGTATTCTCTGTCTAGAGTTATTTTGTTATTCTGATTTGAGATAATAAATAAGCTATGACTTTCTAGTGCCTCTTTGAACTGTCAAAGGGTAATCATGGTTACTAGAAAATAACAGAAGCTGTTTTAAAATTAAACATTGTGTATTTTATAAATCAAGAGAGCTGCAATAACTTCCCTATCTTCTATATCACAATATAGCAAAGAGGCACTTTCTAAATCAAAGCTTTTACTTTGTAAGTGATAAAATAAATCAAGCCATTTACCAGCACAGCATACATTATTGAATCTTTGTGGAGGAAAATGTCACTTCAGTTGCAAACCTCTTTTGTAAACTGAGAAAACTCTACTAAGTCCAAATAAAGAGTTTTACGGGATCTCAGATTTAGAAAGTGTCCATCCAAATAAATATTTCATTCTATGAAAATAACAACACACATAAAATGACATCTATTATACAGCAGTTATCTAAAATATAATAGAGTTTAGCTATTCAAAGGAGAAATAGTATTGATGTGACAGTCTTAAAAGAAGAAACAGCAAGATATCAAATTAAAGAAAACAGACCATGGTAAATAAAGTTCTGCAGTTTTGACTCTAAGATGAATGTTAGTGTATCATAATTCTTTGGAAACTACCCTTTGTAAGAAATTTCATTGTCAATAGCATTCGTTACACCTGTTGAAGTTGCACTGATGTTCTATTAATATGTCACACGTTGGAATTTCTCTTCACTTCAGCAAATTTAATTGCTGCTTCTCATTTACCTTCTATGGCTAAAGCCTGTATCCTGATAGAGCTGATAGCAAATGAAAGGAATGTTTTTATATGTAAATGACAAACTGTACAATATATCATATTAAAACTGCTGTACTTTGAAGCAACATCAGTGAAGTCCATTAAGTCATGCTTTTACTTCTGTAAAACAAAAGAGCACCAGTGACATTAACTGTTCAGTAAAAAAAAATACTTATGGCATTTCCAAGGATATTTTAATTTTAAAAAGAGGAAATTACCTTTTATAACTGTAATGTGTATAGACTCAAAACCCATCCTTACAGTTGTCAACATCAATTTATGTTAGTTTATTTGTTTTCAGATCAAGTAATTCAATAATGCAAAGTTCCATTTGCAATTTTAAACCTCTGAAGCACACAGTAAAGAGCTCTATTCCTAATCAAAAATCATGCATTTCAGCACAGTAAGTTTTTTATATATCTCTTGTATTTTAAATGGCATTTTCCATGGTGGGACTTCATTAGTTATTTACCATTCTTCTTTTATTCATCCATGTGAATTTTATCAGCTAGAAAGTTCCGAAGAAACTTGAAACTGATTATCAAGTATTTATTATATTTTTCCTTTTCTAAAACTGATTATTATTTTTGTCTGTAGTGAATAAAAAAGACATAACATTAAATATAAAGTACAATATATAAAAATAAAATATAAAAGACATAAAATAAAACTTTTAATGTACCCTGATAATTTTACCTAATAGATATAACTTTGAAATGGTCCAAATTTCCAAAGATGTTCAGTATCCTAAAGCTAAAAAATATTAAAAGAGAAAAGTAAGAATAGATGCAAACTACGAGTGTGAGAGAAAACATATGCATGCAGTCATATTAATATGCAGTCAGGAATCAGAGAAAACATAGCTTTACGAAGACAACAGAATTTAATGCCTTAAATTTGTTTGACTTTTAACTTCCCAAACGCTAAAATGGAAGTGATGTAATCATTTCTTTCATTTTGAAAAATAGCTAACCGAGTTATCTTTTCATTAGTGACTACACAATGTGTACATTTTATGTACCCTGATTATGTTTAATGGTGGAAATCATTTATGAGAGTGCTGTCTTAATGGTTACTTCTGGGAATTGAGATTTGATTATGTAGCACACCATAACTAATTTAAACTATCAATGTGATGCTTCTAAGTGAAGTTTAGGATGAATCTCGCTGTAGCACCCTCCTGTTATCTCTTCACCATATAGATTTTAATACAGAATTCATTAATTGCAAGGCAGAATTCATTTAACAGAATTCATTACTTGCAAGACTCAAGAAAGTTACATAATGCTAAAATGTGAAAGATGTATAAAGAAATATGTTTAACTATGAATTTGTAATTTTGTTTATTTTAAAGAGTATATGTGTTTCATAGTTGAAAATGTAATTACTTACTCTATGAACTTATTTACTCATATGAACTTCTACCATATTTGCGATCTAAAAGAAATAGCTGGATGCAGCTACTGGGTGGATTTGTACAAACTGTTTTGACCATTAAAAATACAATTCTTTGTCTTTTTGGGGGGGGGGGAACCATATGGGATGCTGGGATTCGAACCACCGTCCTTTTGCCTGTAAGGCAAATGCAATACCTCTACGCTATCCCCCGAAAAATATGATTCTTTGGGGCTGGAGCAGTGTTGCAAGTGGTAAGGCAGTGCTAGCCTAGGATGGATGGAGGTTTGATCCCCTGGTTCCCATATGCTTCTCCAAGTCAGAGAGATTTCTGAGCGCATAGCCAGGAGTAAACCCTGAACATCACTGTGTGTGGCCCCAAAACCAATAAAATAACTTAATAGATAAATAAAATGAAAATATGATTCTTATCCAAGAAATTTAATTAAAGATATAGCATACACTGAAAGAAATATTTTACTGAGCAGAGGCTATACAAAAATATGGTAGTGCTAATTTTGACTTTGTTAAATACATTAAAAATATAAGTGTGATATGAGACAATACATTAACATATAGCATTTAGAAAACAGCGTTTTATTCTTAGAATTAAAATCAAAGATCAAGAAAAATTTTCAGAAAAAAATATAGCTATATAAAACATGTATATGATAGGATATGGAGACTAAGGAGAAATGGAATGTTCCCTATTTTAAGATTGTGACTTAATCCACAAAGGTAAAATCAACTGCATCTTACTGTTGCTTCATTTTAAAGAAAATCCTCAAATACATTGTTTTATTATTGACAAGAGTTTGTAGAACCACCTTACTACTCCACTAAGCCACCAAATGTAGGAGGAAAAAATTAAAGAATTACAGATTAGGATCAAGATTTTAAACTCAGTAATGTAATATTCTGTATCCTCAACTACATTTTTCCCATTGTTTGCTTTCTGTTTCTGGGACAAATGGTTACACAGGAAAAACAAATTCAGAATTATAGAATCCACCTTCAAATATGACAATATTTCTTAAATATCCTCTTCTTGAAGATAGAAACTACTATGTCAACAATCTCTTTTATGGAGACATAGGACAGAACACAGAGATGTGCCGATCTCCAGAAGATTTTATGTAAAACAACTGCCTTTTGCTTCTATCTTCCTTTCCTGCTATAGACAGAATGATTTTACCCCATCATCCTTCTTTTTAAAATTTGTATGGTGACATCTTACACTCCAGTGCAAAGGTACTTATCTGGTACTGTAGGTAGTTTCTCTGTGTAGTGATTAGGTCTTGATTAAATCTCTTAGGAAAGAGATCACAAAAATTCTCCATATACCCTTTCCTATACTATAAGAACAGAAAAAAATGACCTAGAGTAGAGCAGGGAAAAGTCAAATACTATATATGTCAGTGCCTTTATCTAGTCTTCTAAAGACCAGGTTTGTTAAAGGAAATATGTAGATTAGAAATTATTACTTATAGGATGTTTTTAGAAATTGTAGACTGAATGGGGCTTAGAATAAAGAGTCAGGTCACAGAATAAAAAGGCCAGATTGTAATCTGTGTCATACAAAATTTTTGAAGTCAAGCTGACAGCAGGCAAGAAGAGAGAATAATGTGAATTCACAATTAAATAATTGCACATCCAAAGTGTCACAAGATTTCAAAAATGTGTCCAATAGTGAGTGAGTGACAGGGAGATATTTGACAGCTATTATTAAAGACAATAAGGTTAAAACAAAAAATTCAATATGTATTAAAAATGTATGTTCATTATTGTTCATTATGCATTAATGAATATATTTTCTGAATTTAGTTGATTATTATTAACAAATGAATCCTCTGGATCAAATATTTATATTATTTAATATATAATGGTTTATAAAAGACTAAAAATATTAACAGTGTATGGTAAAATAAAACATGTAGGTGACTTACAAAGTTATGGAGATACAATGTCTTTTTTTGTTTTGTTTTGTTTTGTTTTTGGGCCTCACCAAGTGACACCCAGGGGTTACTCCTGCTATGTGCTCAGAAATCGCTCCTGGCTTGGGGAATCATTTGGGATGCCGGGGATTGAACCACCTTCCAGCCTAGGCTAACAGGCACAGTGTGGATGCCTTACACCATGCACTAACACTCCAGCCCATAAGACCACTTCTTTACCTATGCAAAGGGAATAAACATTCAATAAAAGCAAACTGCTAGATGTTTTGTTGTTAAATTCTGAAAAAAATTAAAGCACTTGAAGCAGGAGAGAAGTGTGAGAGAGAAGAGTCCTTTGGGCAGTGATGGAGAGGAACTACACTTTGGTGGTGTGTGGAGTATAGTAGCAATATACTCAGAATATTAGCAAGTAAACCTCTATAAGCCAATGCAACCACAATGTTAATAACGAATAAGAAGTAGGAGGCAGAGAGAAGAAAAGCAGGCTCCTGATGTTTTGTAGGTATATGTAAAATCACCAAGATTGTTAAAGTTCTAGATATTGGCATAGAGATTCCAAGGTAACAAGCTAAACTTCTGGACCATCTATTGATTTGCAGGGAATTTAAATTTTATAAGAGCTTTGTACATATTTATTGCTTAAAAATATTTTTATTTTAGCAAACAAATCTTCAAGAAAGTAACAAAGCTAACAGATTTGTTATTTGTTTAACACAATGGTAGAATGTTAATGCAAGAGGAGGAATAGGGAAATAGATGGTCTTTATTGGTGGTCAGATGCACAGCAACTTGGGGTATGGATATGGGAATATTCATATTGCTCATAGAGGTGTAAGCAAAAGCTCTTTTAATAACAAATATTGATAACTAATTCATTAATTTAAAAATATATTGATATCGGGGTCAGGAAGGTGGCGCTAGAGGTAAGGTGTCT
The DNA here is from genome assembly GCA_004027635.1 of Crocidura indochinensis. Classification (NCBI taxonomy): domain Eukaryota; kingdom Metazoa; phylum Chordata; class Mammalia; order Eulipotyphla; family Soricidae; genus Crocidura; species Crocidura indochinensis. The sequence goes on from PVKC010018509.1 coordinate 17,800, forward strand.
GCCTTGCAAGCACTAGCATAGGAAGGACCGTGGTTTGATTTGATCACCCGGCATCCCATATGGTCCCCCCAAGCCAGGAGTGATTTCTGAGCGCATAGCCAGGAGTAACCCTTAAGCGTCACCGGGTGTGGCCCCCCCAAAAAAAATATGTTGATATGGTTTGTTTCTAAGTGAAAAAATTATAGGCAGGTGTTTTACCTACACAGAAAGCTAAAGGTTATTTTAAATTTAATTTCAACATAATGTCATACTGTCCTAATTCTCTGTTAACTAATAGATTACAGCACCTTTCAATATTTGCTATTACCAGAAATAATGAAATAACATTTCAAGCTAGTTCTCACCAGTGGTTCTTTGTCCAGCAAAAACAATTGATACGGATCAAAGTGCTTCGGTCATTTACTTATTGAGTCACAATAAATTTATTTGTCAACTTCTTGACTAAGAGTAGTGTCGAGCATTAAAATTATGAATTTCTATAATACTCAATTAAGAACACCAGGGTATCAGCAAATTGTAAAAGTTCTATTTCTTCTTCCATAATAAAGCTTATTAATTACACTAAAGATATATAAATAAATATTATTTAACAATAATTTATTTTATCTGCTTATATAGTGTTCTTATTAAGTGCAACCATAACATGAAGTGGCATTTTTATTTCTTCAATTTTTGAGGTTATATTCTATAAACCACATAGAGACAAAAAGAACAGAAGTATTGATTTTTTAAAGTAAATTGGGTTTTTTGGTGTTAACTATTTGTCTATGTGATTGCTTACTCACATAACAAATGACATCTTGCAGTGCACTAATTGCTACTTTGGTTAATTCTCACAAGTTATGATGTTAACCACGTACAGAAGCCAAGAGAAATGTCGGACATAATTACATTTTAAAATATATATATATATATACAACTTTCCATTTCATTCTAAGCTTCTTTTAATGCCATAAAATAAAACATAAAATTTTCAATAACTTTTAAGGCAATATTATGTTCAAAATAGTTATATTTCACCAATATTTGAAAATGTTTTCCAAAATTAAAAAAGATTAGAAATAATTTTATTTAAGGATATTAATATTATTTTATTTTATAATTAGAAAGAGTTTTAAACTCTTTCTAAATATAAATAACAATATAAAATAACAATTTTCATAATAATCCATTTTCAGATTATTATTTATGATCCTTTTGGTGCAAAATGGGCATACTATTTTAGTAAGATAGGTTCACCATTACTACATAATTGCAGTGGTTTGTGATTATTGACACTTAAAAATGAATATCAGACTTTCTCCTTCTAATTAAGATCTTTTTGTATTATGTCTAAATAGATTTACAGATAATCTGAATGCAAAATGAATGAAATGTTCATAGTGCTATGTAGGTATAAATAAAAATATTACTGTGTTAAAATCATAAAAATAGGTAAAAAATTAATGCAGAATATCAATGTGCTTAAAAATTAAAGAATATTGATACCCACATAAAGTGAAACATGTTGTTTTTGTCAGTGCCAAAAAAGTAGGAGAGGTAAGGAAATAGTTCTACTGAATCACACAGCATCTATTGTTTTCATGGGTTATACTAGAAATGCTTCAATCTAGCAAAAATGAAAATAAATGAGAAAAAAGAATAAAAATACATCTTCATTTTTAGCAAACTTGGCTTATAGATTATATTCTTGTTTTAATTAGTCACAGGCATTTTTATGGCAAGGTAGAGTTATAATTTATCCTCTTGAAAGAAGACATTAAAGCATAGAACTGACCTGTACTTGATTCATTACATTATAACCATATATCCTCAA
>PVKC010018510.1:0-19604 GCA_004027635.1 Crocidura indochinensis
AAAAAAAAAAAAAAAACAACCAAAAACATATATAGGCCATGGTATTGAGATAGAAACGTGGCAGTAAACATAAGAAAAGAAGAGAATAAATATATATACATATACTTGGAGACATCCACTAAAGTAGTCAATCTGCAATAATAAGATCAACAAAAGATAGATACATAAATAATGATAAAAAAAGATTGTTTTGTGCTTATTATTTTTTCCCCTCCTGCAGATGCACAGTAAATATTGGGGTCATTCGAAAGGAATTTCCTTTGGCTAAGAAAGGAACAGAGTTTCTGATAAAGAAGATGAAAAACTAATAAAGATAAATGATGATGGTACTATGTGAATTACTTAGTGTCACAGAACTGTATTCTTAAAAATGATTACAATTGTGGCACTGTCATCTATTTAAGTATCTATGGAAAATAGAATGGGGACTCATCAAAAATTAATAAGGAAGTCTATGTGACCCAGTAATATTATTTCCTGACATTTATTCCAAGAGCATTGTTTCACTGTATGTGTTTGGATATATAGGTATGTATAAATGCATATAAAGTGGGTTAGGTGATCATATCCTGCAGTGTTCAATAGGCATTTATACTTTTAGTTTTATGCTCAGGGATCACTCAGGAGTGATCTAGACTTGGAGAAATATATGCTATTATGTGTATATACTACACTGAGTTTGGCTGCTTACCACCCATCTTACCCTCTGTTCTAGCTCTCTGGCTGAGTACTGATATATTCATTTGAAAAGATATTGGCATTTATTTTTCTTGTTTTTTGTTTTTGTTTTTGGACCACACCCCATGATGCTCAGGGGTTACTCCTGGCTATGTGCTCAGAAATCGCTCCTGCTTGGGGGACCATATGGGATGCAGGGAACCAAACGGAGATGTGTCTTGGGTAAGCTGCATGCAAGGCAAATGCCCTCCCACTGTACTATTGCTCTGGCCCCAGATATTGGCATTTCTATGTTCATTTCAGAATTATTCATAATAGCCAAGATGTAAAAATAACACAAGTGACCCACAACATATGAGCAAACAAAGAAATCGTGGAATATATATATATATATATATATACATAAATACTACTCAGCATTAAGACTAGATGAATTTGCAGTTATCTGGAACTTATTGGTATCATGCAGATAAGGAGAGTCAAAAGGAGAAAGACAAATAACAAGTGATCTTACTCATATGTGGAGTTTAATAAAACTTAGTAAAGGAATAAACAATGAACAACAATAATAAATAACTTATAGAATAATAAATTATATTAAATATATAAATACAAATAAATAAATTAATAAATAGCTTATCATTCTCTATAGAGAACTTATAGTTTGAGTTTGCTAAGTGGTGGGAAGGAGAATAAGAATGAACTTAGTGGGGCCTGGGAGATAGCATGGAGGTAAGGTGTTTGCCTTTCATGCAAAAGGTCATTGGTTTGAATCCTGGTGTCCCATATGGTCCCCCATGCCTGCCAGGAGCAATTTCTGAGCATGGAGCCAGTGGTAATCCCTGAGCACTGCCAGTTGTGACCCAAAAACCACACACACAAAAAAAGAATGAACTTAGTGATGTATGTACTCTACATGGATACCTTCATGGCAGGTTTAGTATGGTAGCATTGTATTTCTGAGACATTAATGTTACCACTAACAATCATAGTGTCACAAGTTAAAATTACATTTTATCGTTTTATTTCATTTTTATTTTTGTATCACACTCAGTGGTGCTCAGGAATGCAGAGACCCTAGCAATGGGCAAGGGATCATGGGAGACACAGGGGATTGACTCAAGTCAGCCACCTTAAGGTAAATGCTCTTACCCACAGTACTATCACTCTGGCCCTAAAGTTAAAATAAATTTCAAAGAATGTTTCTAATATAATAATATAAAATATTGATAAATAAAAATAAATAATGATAAATAAAACTCTAGTTTTGGTGAAGAAATAGTTCAGAAATAAATGTAAAAGGGTTGGGAATCAAAAACTTTTTGGAGGTTAGGGGGTTGGGTCACACTTGGCAGTGCTTGAGGGGCCATACGTGGTGATTGAATATGGGTTGCCTGCATACAGGGCAAGAGCCTTACCCACTATACTACTATCTCTTTAGCCCAGGTTTTGAAGCCCAAGAGAAAAAAATTCTGCAATGGTATATATATCTTTATATATATATATAAACAACCTTTAAAACACTCAGAAATTCACAGATACATCAAAAGGATGTCTGATCAATTCATTTTTCTTTTTACTACCCCATTTTATTGGTGGCTGACTAGAAGTCCATGATTTTGGTAGACTTGGGAGAGGACATGAAATTTAGAGCTGGTCATGACAATATGGGGAACAATACCAGTAAATGTTGCAGACCAAGAATAGGGGTGGTGGTGTTTCCCAGGTCTCTGTGGACATCAATGCCTACAAAATTCCAGTCAATTTCTTTACAGAGAAGGGAAAACACACAGTCTGAGAAATATGGGCATTGTACTAAGCCCTAAACCCCAGTGATTTATTTCATCATATACACCATTTCAAATGAAGTCGTCTCATGCCTAATATCTTGCATATCAAGGAAAGCCTGCCTTCAGAGTCAAATTGCCACCATATCTGATAATTTTTTAGATACCTACTCTGTTTCCAGTATTTAACCCCATATATATTTTTCTCTTTGAATCACTGTATATAATGCTGGTTGTGTGGATTGGCAGAATATACTCAGCAAACCTTTAATTGTGTTGAAACGAAGCAAAAGAACAATATTATCCTTGTCCTAAAACCTAAAGATAAGGACAGTTTATTCTCAATCCACCTTTTCTCCCCAAAAAAACTTAATTATAATTTTATTTAGGTTTCTAGAAAAGAAGAATTTTGCATTAAGGAACCAATCCTCATAAGGATTTTGTTGCTCTTTCTGATGTACATTGTTCTATTACCCATCCTTTCTTCCTTGTTCTCTTTCTCTAAAAAAAAAATGCCTTTCTGTGACAGTTTAAACAAAATGATTGCTTTGAGGACACAACTTCACCATCATTCAACTGGCTTATTGTCTTTAAAACTCTTTCTGTTTTGTCAACTGTATTTCTCCTTGATTATCAAGATCCCTTTGTGGGTACAATATCACTCACCCTTTTTCTTCCCAGCCAGCTTGTTCATCAGGTAGGATTTGCCTGTGCGGTAGAGACCTACAATTGCCACCACCACAACAGGCTGTGAATCGGATGCCAGTATCTTTAAAGCTTCCGGATTAATTGCGAGTCGCTCATTTGCGTTCTCAATGAGGCACACAGGGCCTGGCATTTCTGAGGCCATGTTCAGGATGTTCTCTTTTCTGCAAAGTCAGAGATTAGATGAATTAGTCTAAGTAGACCATGAACTTTCCCAGCTTAATCTGAATACAGATGATGATGAAAAAGTTCCCCAACACAGTTAAAAGGGAAATAGGTAAGCTATTTTTTCCATTTATCTAGTAATTTAAACCATTTTTTGTTTTGTTTCTGGGTCACACCTGGCAGCGTTCAAGGGTTACTCTTGGATCTACACTCAGGAATCACTCCTGGTGTGCTCAGGGGACAATATGGAATGTTAGGGATCTTAGCTGGATCGGCTGCGTGCAAGGCATACACCTTAACCACTGACTATAGCTCAGGCATTGGGATTTACAATATTTACACTAATGCAATATTTATGCATACTTTTCATAAATACATCATTCTTACTCTAGTCTACATCCACCTTCAAAGATCCAACTTCCTCACCAAGTGTCTCAGTAGCTACACCACCATTTCTTGCCATATAAGATCTGCTTTATAGAAAAATTCTTCACTTCTGGTAAGTTTGAACAATGTTGTTCCCTTTCTAGGTTTCTGTTTTTTTTTTTAAGCCCACATATGGGGGAGATTTTACTCAATTTTTTTAATTGGTGTGTGTGTGTGTGTGTGTGTGTGTGTGTGTGTGTGTGTGTGTGTGTGTGTGTAATGGAGCTAAGTTCCTAGAATTCCACAGAATAGAAAATGGGTGCAAAAAAGTTTTTCCAAAACCTCATCTTTTATCAGGTATTTATTTTAAAATTAAAAATTTGGGAGCCGGGAAGTGGCACAGGAGGTAAGGTGCCTGCTGCCTTGCTTGCACTACCCTAGGACGGACCACAGTTCGATCCCCCCGTTCCCATATGGTCCCCCCGTGCCTGCCAGGAGCGACTTCTGAGCACATAGCCAGGAGTAACCCCTGAGCGTCACTGGGTGTGGCCCAAAAACCAAAAAAAAAAAAATTTATATGTGGGCTTGAGAGATAGCACCAGCGGTAGGGCATTTGCCTTGCATGCAGAAGAACGGTGGGTCGAATGGCATCCCATAGTACCTCAGAGCTTGCCGAGAGCGATTTCCGAGCATAGAGCCAGGAGTAGCTCTGAGTGCTGCCGGGTGTGGTCCAAAAACAAAAAACCCAAACAAACAAACAAAAAAAAACATGACTAATTGTGTGCTATAACATCTTAAGACTGACCTGAAATAGTTGTATATTTAAGAATATTACTGAAGTATTATAATAGTACATTCGAAAGATATTGCCTGACAGTGACATCAGTAAATTCAACAATTCACATAGACAACAAACTTTTTACTTGTCATGGAAAACTCTCCTTCAGGATTCTCATTAAAATTTACACTAGATGGGGCTAGAGAGATAGCATAGCAGCCAATCTGGGATTGACCGGGTTCGCTTCCTGGAGTCCCATATGGTGTTCCCTGAGCCTGCCAAGAGCGATATTTTGAGCGCAGAACCAGGAGTAACCCCTGAGAGCCAAGGGATGTTACCAAAAAAATTTTTTTTTACACTAGGGCTGGAGTGATAGCACAGTGGGGAGGCTGCTTGCCTTGCACACAGCCTCCCCAGGTTTAATCCCTGGCATCCCATATGGTCCCCTGAGCCTGCCAGGAGTGATTTCTAAGGGAAGAGACAGGAAGAACCCCTAAGCACCAGTCGGTGTGGTCCCCTAAATTATATACTAGATCCTACCTGAAAACTTAAATAGGATTTATATTTTAACAGACATTTATTAGAATATATAATGGCAAATCATAGGGATTTAGATTTATTTGACATCTTGATTACAGAGAGAAATTTGTATTATTTTTACTATGAATAAATACTTTAATTAGTAAGTCACAAATTAAAGATCACAATTTCTAGAGTTTTAAGTATCTTCTTCTTTATGAGATAATCTACCCAGAAAGTGGAATAGATGTACCTTTCACAATTTGCATAAAAATATTACCATGAATCACATGTAGGCGTAGATGTTGAAAGTATCATATTTTCCTTTAGGTCTAATTTGGACTATTGACCCTTCTGAAGTCTTGGAACAAAGGCCTTGGAATTTGAATCTCATTAGTTTCACAATGGATTATCTTCCAACTCAGTGTGGGTTCAAAGGAAGAATTGAAAATACAGAATATTGCTTTTTTAAAAAAAAGCATGTTTGTATACAAGTGTGTGTGTGTGTGTGTGTGTGTGTGTGTGTGTGTGTGTGTGATCTGAGTGAGAGTATGGAAAAAGGGATAAAGATATCTTGGGAGACAGAGCGATTATTTAAAGAAAGGTCTGTATTCCCAATGAAAGACTTTCAGATTTTCTATTTCGCTCATTTTTTTTTTCTGTTAGAGGTAGAGAAACAGCAAAGCTGAGAGGGCTGGTGAGAGAAAGGGTAGGGGAAAAGGAGGAGGGGCCATAAGAGGAAGGCAGACAAGTTCTTAAAGATAGTCCTCAGCCAAGGAATTTAGAGGAGGATTTTCAAAATACAGATTAAAACTGCTTCAGAGTAGTACAGATGTTAAGGCACAAAGACACATTCAATTAATGACTAACCACATGAGATTCGTTAAAGAGAAAGTATTTTAGTTTAAAACGGAGCCGAACTAATATTTACTTGTAAGTAGTAAGGAGTGAGCTAGTATTAAGACCCGGGATGGATTGTTTCTAGAGTAAGAAATCCACTGTAAACAACATCTAAATAAATGATTTACAGATACATGATGCTTTCATGAAAGTTATTTTTCAGTATGGATTTACGCTCCCCCTCTTTCTTTATATCTAACAATGTCCCGAGGGTACATATATTCTACTTAATTATACCCCCCTTGTTTCTCACTGCAGCCAGATGAATGTTTCTCCGGGGCCAAAGCGATAGCACAGTGATAGGGCATTTTGCCTTGCACGCGACTGGCCCGCCACCTACTCGCGACCAACTCGGGTTCGATCCCTGGAACTCCATAGGGTCTCCGGAGCCTGCCAGGAATTAACCCTGAGCGCCACAGGGTGTGGCCCAACCCCCCTCCCACCCCCCCGTAAAAAAAGGGGGGGATGTTTCTTCTTAAAGACAGTGGCAATTTCATTATGTTAGCACAAAGAGGTCAGCAGAGGGAAAGGCAATCTTTTCTAATGCTGTATAGATCACAGTTGGTAGGTTCTAATTGCTTACAAATACCACAGTGTCACTCTCAAGATACCAGGAATTCACTATCATTCTGTCTCAATCCAGGCTCAGCTGGAGTCTTCCATGACACTGCTTATGCTTTAGAAAATTGAACTTGATGCAACCCTTAACTCCACTCACTGCCTGAATCTGGTCCCGTTCACTATTCCCAGAGCTCCTATAGATCTTGAGAGAAAGTGACTGCTCTGAAGAAAGTAGTCATATTCTTACCTGCTGCTTTCTTTTCACTGGACACCTGGAATTTATTTCAGCTGTACAGCATCTGGGGCTTTATAGGTCTCCTTCAGTGACTAGTTGATTAGTAGCAAACCAATTTCAAAGCCGTTTGGAGTAATGTGAAACTGAAAGTAGAAGGCTACAAAGAAATTACTCAACAACACAAAAAGGAATTTCTGCAAAAGGTTAGTACAAGATTACAAGGGTTTGCTAGGATCTCAATTCGAATCTTAAAGAAATAAAGGTATATCTTAGAGAGCATTTGCTGTTAAAATATGCCCACTTTCATATAAGTATATCTGAGTGTGGGTGCTTCTTTCTAAGAAATAAGGACTAAAAAACCCAACATATGATTTTTTAGGTCTAATTTTCTTAAACAGTGGACACATTCTCAGTGAACCTGCTCCTTATTATTAAGTGCAGTAATTGGGGAAAAGGTGAATCTGACATACCCAGAAATACCCAGAATTTGACTAGCACCTGGCACCAGTTCAGTTTGGATCTGAATCTTCTTGTAAAGGTGTTTCACTGAGCTGGATTTCTATTGAAGTTAGCACAGAGAAAGACAGAAGTAGCAGCTCTTGACAGTTTTTATGAGCTGGTTGTTTTCTTTCTAATAGTGCTGACTATACCCAAACAAAATGAATGATATTCTCTGCATTTTACAGAGACTTATCTTTGTTTTAAAATAAAAAGGATGAAGAAAATAAATGATATTCCTATTCAAATCCCAATAATTGGTGAATAGGTCAAAACAATTTGCAAAAGCAATGGAAACAGCTAACAGAAATAAGGTTAAGTGGCAAAGAAGTTGGAGAGGATGGTAAGATAAGTTAGGAAAAGGGAAATAATGGCGGATTTATTAGTAAGAAGAAAATTAAAATAAAACTACCCATGGCTCAGAAAAATATCACATATTCATATATATATTTATATATAAAATGAGACATGTATAAATGTGAATAATAGGGAGCATGAATAAAAGGGACAAGAGGATAGTTATTAATACAATTAAATGTGTTCCTTAGTTTATGATACAGGTATTATGATTTGCATTTTTAGAAGAGTGAACACAGATTACAGATATTTCATTGTATAGCAAGTTACTGGGTCACAAGATTCAGTCACCAGATGTAGTTGATTTGGAATTTCCTCATATGGTGAGTCAGTGTGTTAGAAGAGAAAGGTTAAGCCAGAGCAACAGTACAGCTTATGGTAGAACACTTCCCTGTATGATCCTTGGCAACATATATATGTATATATATGGTCCGTAGAGTGGCATATATATGGCATATATATATATATGTCAACATATATATGGTCCCTACAACCAGAGTGAACCTTGAATGCAGAAGCCCTGGTCACTTCTCAATGTGCCCCCACCTTACCCAACAAAAGGAAAGGGTTAATTTAGTTTTATTCATGCTCTGTATTTGCAAAAGTGCACTGAAAACCTCTAGTAGTTTATGTCTCTCCCGTTACCTTATTAAACATGAAAATCAGAGCAGCTCTTTAATAAATTAAAAGTGTCTAGCTCCCTTCTACTTTTCTTCATGAGTAGGCTTTGTTGGTTCAACAATCAAACCCCACTTGTTTTGAAAATGTTTCAACTGATGGGGCAGGGAGGTGGCACTAGAGGTAGGGTGTCTGCCTTGCAAGTGCTAGCCAAGCAAGGACTGCGGTTCGATACCCCCCCCCCGCGTCCCATATGTTCCCCCCAAGCCACGGGCAATTTCTGAGTGCTTAGCCAGGAGTAACCCCTGAGCATAAAACAGGTGTGGTACAAACACACACACACACACACACACACACACACACACACACATGGAGAGGGTGATAAAATACCTTGAGAGATAGAGGGGCTATTTAAAGAAATATCTGTATTTGCAATTAAAAGACCTAAAAGTTCTATTTTGTCACTTTTTCTGATATAAGAGGAGAAACAGAAAAGAGGCTGGAGAGAAGGTTGAAGGAAATTGAAGGAAAAAGAACTTGTTTCACCCTACTGCTGAGGGCTCTAGTGCAATCAGCTTCGATAGTACTAGAGCCATGAGTTTTTGCATCTAGTTTTGCCTTTCTTTGTAGAGTTAAATAAGTCTATGGCTCTGCTGGCAGACATGGTATTTGGCTCTGGATCCTGTATACTGGTGTTACACATGAGTTAGCAGGTGCTGGAGCCATAACACAACTGGTAGGGCTGTTGCTTTGCACACGGTTGACTTGGGTTGGACCCCACATTACATGCCCGCATAGTTATGAATAATTCTTATTTATGTAAAGTTAGCTAATACTGGCTCTGCTAAGAAAACTGAGGACTGAGGGGAGTCTTTTCCTGTGCTTCTGTCTTTCCTAAATTCTTGGAGCTCTCCTCAGAGACCAGAGCCCTGGGAAGTGAACCCAGAAGTCACTACATTCTGAAGCTGCCAGCGAGCCAATGAGTGAGTAAGATCTGGCTGGCTGTGGAGCTTCCCAATTGGAGAGCTGATTAATCCTCCTGTGGGAGAATCCACCCTGCTGCGCTCTGCTAAGAAAACCGAGGACTGAGGGGAGTCTTTTCCTGTGCTTCTGTCTTTCCTGAATTCTTGAAGCCCCAGAAGAGCGAGGCCGCTCTGCTTTGCTTCACAGCTGCGCACTCTTTCTAACCAATAAACCCCATCACAACATGCAGGAAAAAAAACACTAGCGTGAGAATGCGGAAAGCTCATAGGAAAACACCATGCATCAAGAATGAAGATGATGACTTGGATGACCTTAAAAATCACAACCATCTGCTTAACCTCTCTGATAAAGAACTTAAAATAGGAATATGGAATATGTTTGTAGAACTTCAAGAAAGCATAGATCGATCTGAACAGAACACAAAGACAGAACTCAGAAAACTCCAAACTGAAATAGCAGGCCTGAAATACATGGTAGCTCAACTGAAAACCTCAGTGGATGCCCTCGACAGCAGGGTAACAGCAGCTGAAGAGAGAATCGGAGTACTGGAAGATGAGATGCAGAAAAACTCAATACAGCAGAAGAAATGGGAAAAGAAACTTAGGACAATCAGGCAATGGAAAAAGTACTCAAGGAATGTGAACAGATGAAAAGAGAAGTCTTTGATGAACCCAAAAGAAACAACATAAGAATCATTGGAGTTCCAGAGACCCAAGTAGAAGATCCCAGGATGAATCAACTGTCAAAGGGATCATCAAAGAGATACTATCAGAGTTAACAACTATATACAATCAAATACTGCATGCCCTAAGAGTACTAGCCAAACGAGACCCAAAGAAAAACACCCCCAGACATATCATCGTTACAATGACAAATCCCAAAGATAGAGATAGAATACTGAATGCAGCAAGATCAGAAAGGGAATTACATTCAAAGGAACATACCTAAGACTTAGAGCAGACATGTCACAAGAAACTGTCAAGGCCAGAAGACAGTGGTGGGATATTGTGACAAGACTGAAAGAAATGAATACCTCACTGAAAATACTGCATCCAGACCCACTCACGTTCAGGTTTGAAGGAAGAATACATAGGTTCATGAATAAACAACAGCTTAACAACTTCACAGATGATAACCCAGCCTTAAAGGAAAAACTGACAGGTCTACTCTAAGACAAGAGAGACCAACAAACACAGGAAACTTATCTACGAAGATGACATTAAATCCTGTGACAATCATCTCCCTCAATTTTTTTTTTTGGTTTTTGGGTCACACCCGGCAGTGCTCAGGGGCCACTCCTGGCTCCACGCTCAAAAATTGCTCCGGGCAGGCACGGGGGACCATATGGTGTACCGGGATTCGAACCGATGACCTTTTGCATGAAAGGCAAACGCCTTACCTCCATGCTATCTCCCGAGCCCCATCTCCCTCAATTTTAATGGACAAAATTCATCAATTAAAAGGCACAGAGTGGCAAAGTGGGTCAAAAAGATGAATCCAACCTTCTGCTGCCTACAAGAAACACATATGAATAGTCAGAACAAACATAGACTCAAAATCAAAGGCTGGAGGAAAATCCTCCAAGCAAACAATACCCTCAAAAAAGCTGGGGTGGTCATATTAATATCTGATGACGCCAACTTTATACTCAGAAAAGTGGGAAAGGACAAAGATGGATACTATGTTTTAATCAACGAATATGTGCAACAGGAAGAAATCAGACTATTAAACATATATACACCCAATGAGCGACCAGCAAATTATCTAATACAGTTACTGACAAATCTGAAAGAAGAAATCAATGATAACACAATAATTATGGGAGACCTCAATACGGCCCTATCAACACTTGATAGGTCAACCAGACTGAAACCCAACAAAAACATACTAGTCCTGAAAAGAGAAATGGAAGAAAGAGGACTAGTAGATGTATATAGGATACTCCATCCCACAAAACATGGATACACATTCTTCTCCAAATACATGGGTCATTCTCCAGGATAGACTAAATGTTGACACACAAAACATACCTCCATAAAATCAAGTGGATAGAAATCTTGTAAGCTACCTTTGCTGACCACAAGGCTCTGAAATTAGATGTGAACTACAAAGCCACACAGAAGAAAAATATTATCAGCTGGAAATTAAACACCCTGCTACTGAACAACCAGTGGGTTCAAGATCAAATCAAAAAGGAAATCAAAACTTTCCTGGAAACAAATGATAATGAAGACACAAACCCCCAGAATCTATAGGACACAGCAAAAGCGGTCCTGAGAGGAAAATTTATAGCTCTACAAGCACACATCAGGAAGGAAGAAGGGGCATACCTGAATAACCTAATGACGCAGATCAAAAAATTAGAAAATGACCAACAAAAGGAACCAAAAATAGGGAGACCAAAGGAAATAACAAAGCTGAAAGCAGAACTCAACGAAGTGGAAAACCGAAAATCAATCGAAAAGATCAACGAAAGCAGAAGTTGGTTCTTTGAAAAAATAAACAAGATTGATAGGCCATTGGCAAAACTCACAAAGAAAGAGGGAGAAATATCTGATAACCCGTATTAGAAATGAAAAGGGGGAGATCACAACAGATACTGCAGAGATCCAAAGGGTAACCAGAAACTACTTCGAGAAACTTTATGCTGCTAAACATGAGACACTGGAAGAAATGGAAAAATTCTTGGACACATACAACCTTCCACATTTAAATAAGGAGGAGGTAGAATATCCAAATGCTCCCATCACCATTGAGAAATTGAAATTGTAATCAAACATCTGCCCCAAAAGAAAAGCTCAGGCCCAGATGGATTTCCTAATGAATTTTTTCAAATCTTTCACGAGGAGCTACTACCAATCCTAGCCAGGCTCTTCCATGAAATTGAAAAACCGGGAATACTCCCAAACATCTTTTTTGAAGCCAACATCATCTTGATAACAAAAGCGGACAGAGATGGTGCCAATAAAGAAAATTACAGACCAGTATCCCTGATGAATGCCAATGCGAAGATCTTCAACAAAATCCTGGCAAATAGGATCCAATGCGTCATCAAGAAGATCATACTACGACCAAGTAGGTTTTATCCCAGGAATGCAAGGATGGTTTAACATTTGTAAATTTATCAACATCATACACAACAAGAACAAGAAGAAAAATAAAAATCATATGATCATATCAATAGACGCAAAGAAAGCATTTGATAAGGTCCAACACCCATTCTTAATCAAAACTCACAGCAAGATGGGAATGAAATGAACCTTTCTCAATCTAGTTGAATCCATCTACCACAAGCCAATGGCAAATATTATCCTTAATGGAAAAAAACTAAAAGCCTTTCCTCTAAATTCTGGTACAAGACAAGGCTGTCCGCTCTCACCACTCCTCTTCAACATAGTACTGGAAGTTCTTGCTATAGCGATCAGGCAAGAAAAGGATATCAAGGGAATCCAGATATGAAAGGAAGAAGTCAAGCTCTCACTGTTTGCAGACGACATGATACTCTACCTATAAAACCCTACAGACTCTACCAAAAAGCTTCTAGAAATAATAGACTCATATAGCAAGGTGGCAGGCTACAAAATTAACACGCAGAAATCGATGACCTTTTTATGCACCAATCATGTTAGGGAAGAGAAGGAAGTCAAGAAGGCAATCCCATTCACACCAGCACCACACAAAATCAAATATCTTGGAGTCAACTTGACCAAAGACTCGAAGGACCAATACAAAGAAAACTATAAAGCCCTGCTCCAAAAAATAAGAGTGGGCACACAGAAATGGAAACACATACCATGCTCATGGATTGGCAGGAATAACATAATTAGAATGGCAATTCTCCCCAAAGCATTTTACAGATTTAATGCGATCCCTATAAATATACTCATGACATTCTTCAAAGAAGTGGATCAAACGCTTATGAAGTTCATCTGGAACAATAAACACCATAGAATAGCTAAAGCACTCCTAGGGAAAAGGAAAATGGGAGGCATTACTTTCCCCAAATTTAAACTGTACTACAAAGCAATAGTTATCAAAACAGCATGGTAATGGAATAAAGA
The DNA here is from genome assembly GCA_004027635.1 of Crocidura indochinensis. Classification (NCBI taxonomy): domain Eukaryota; kingdom Metazoa; phylum Chordata; class Mammalia; order Eulipotyphla; family Soricidae; genus Crocidura; species Crocidura indochinensis. The sequence continues at coordinate 13,213 of PVKC010018510.1, forward strand.
CAGACCTTCAGATCAGTGGAATAGGCTTGAATTCTCAGACATTGTCCCCCAGACATGCAAGTACCTAATTTTTGACAAAGGTGCAAGAAATCCTAAGTGGAGCAGGGAAAACCTCTTCAACAAGTGGTGCTGGCAAAACTGGTTAGCCACTTGCAGAAAAGCGAACATAGAAACCCAGTTAACATCATGTACGAAGGTAAAATCCAAATGGATTAAAGACCTCAATATCAGACCTGATACCATAAGGTATATAGAACAACACATCTGTAAAACACTCCATCCATGACATTGAGACGAAAAGCATCTTCAAGGAGGAAAATACTCTTTCTAAACAAGTGGAAGCATAGATCAACAGATGGGAATACATTAAACTGAGAAGCTTCTGTACCTCCAAAGAAATAGTGCCCAGGATACAAGAGTCACCCACCGAGTGGGAGAAACTATTCACCCAACACCCATCAGATACGGGGTTAATATCCAAAATATACAGGGCACTGATAGAATTTTACAAGAAAAAAAACCATCTAATCCCATCAAAAATGGGGAGAAGAAATGAATAGACACTTTGATAAAAAATAAATATAAGTGACCAATAGGCACATGAAAAAATGCTCCTCGTCACTAATTATCAGGGAGATGCAAATCAAAACAAAGATAAGATACCACCTCACACCACAGAGATTGGCACACATCACAAAGAATGAGAATAATCAGTGCTGGCGGGGATGTGGAGAGAAAGGAACTCTTATCCACTGCTGGTGGGAATGCCATCAAGTCCAACCTCTATGGAAAGCGATATGGAGATTTCTTCAAAATCTGGAAATTGAGCTCCCATTCGACCCAGCTATTCCACTCCTAGGAATATATCCTAAGAACACAAGAATACAATACAAAATCCGTTCCTCACACCTATATTTATTGTAGCTCTATTCACAATAGCCAGGCTCTGGAAACAACCAAGATGCCCTTCAACAAATGAATGGCTAAAGAAACTGTGGTACATATACACAATGGAATATTATGCAGCCGTCAGGAGAGATGAAGTCATGAAATTTTCATATACATGGATGTAAATGGAATCTACCATGCTGAGTGAAACATGTCAGAGGGAGAGAGAGACACAGAATAGTCTCACTCATCTATGGGTTCTGAGAAAAATAAAAGTTATTTTTGCACCAATCCTCAGAGACAATGGGAGGAGGGCTGGAACTTCCAGCTCACTTCATGAAGCTCACCACAAAGAGTGGTGAATGCAGTTCTAGAAATAACTACACAGAGAACTACCCTAATCATGTGAATGAATGAGAGAACTGCAAAGCTTGTCTGGAGTCCAGGTGGGGGTGGGTTGGGAGGGAGGGAGATTTGGGACATTGGTTGTGGGAATGTTGCATTGGTGAAGGGGGTGTTCTTACATGACTGAAACCTAATCACAACCATATATGTAATCAAGATGTTTAAATAAAGAAAAAATGTTAAAAAAAAAAGAATTAAAAAATGTGAAAAAAAAGTTACCTAATACTACTATAAGGATTCAAGCTTTTTTTATTTAAAGACTATAACAATGTGTAAATTAAAAACTCCATGAAGCACATTTCCCCTTTAGCTTTAAACAATTCTTAGCAATGTTAATAAGCATTGACCACTTATATGGAATTCTAAGATAAGTGGGATAATGTCAACATATATTAAACAATACCAAGAGCATTTTTTACAACAAAGCAATTTATTTTAAGCCATTTTTTAAAATAAAAATTTGAACATATTTAAGTATTTAACAGCAGATCTCCAAAATACACAATTCAAAAAGCTTTCAAAATTGAAATAATCAGTAGGTAATTAAAATATAAAAATTGGCGATTTCAATAGCGTACTTTTATTAGTAGAACATAGAAACAGGAAATCAGCAAGGTAAAACACTGAAAAATCGACGGAGTTTTACATAACAGGTAACTAATGCAGGGGGCTGGATAGAAGCACAGCAGTAACGCATTTGCCTTACATGTGGCAAACCCAGATGGACTTGGGTTCAATTCCTGACCACCCATATGGTCATTTGAGCCTGCCAGGAATGTTCTGCTCAGGAGTAACCCCTGAGTGCTACCAGGTATGCCCCCCCCCAAAAAAGAGTAGTTTACACTATAGTCTCAACATAACATGAAACATATTTCTGAATAGACAGCAAGTGTCTCTTAACTTACATTGATGGAAATCATACAAAATAAATTTTTAACTGTAATGAGTAGAATTAAAAAAGTTATTTAAGAAAGTTACAAAAACATCTAAATTATCTCTATCAATTTTAGCCAATAGTGCAAAGAAAATTCACTAAGAACAATAAAATAAAATGGGTGACAAGAATTTAGCTTGGAGGAAGACCAAATAAGTGGTGTATGTTACATATGTGAATCCCTAGATTTGACCTCCAGAACTAAAAACCACAGTGAATTTAAAGCAGAAAAGCAAAATAGAAATTTATTTTAAACATAGACAGGAAATGATAGCATACAAATCGTAACTAAAATTGTGGGCCATCAATAGGGGTATTATAAATTTTTTTATATTGGGAGCATAGGACACACCTAATTATATATGGGATCTACTTCTGGTTCAGTGTTCACAGCTGATCTTCTTGCACAAGAGTAAGTCTATTTTCTACTTATATTTAGATATGTCTTGTGTTAGTACAAAATGTCTAATGCACAAATGTCTAACATACAGAAATGTCATGAAGATAGTTATTATTTAAATTATAATAATGTAAGTTCATGCAAATTGCTGGTGTCATGAAAATGAAAAACCTAATTATTATCAAGTATAGAGAAATTTTTCAAATTTTATAAAGCTTGAGTTGTGTCTTGAGTAGCAGTGATCAGGAAACTTCTGTTCTTCAGAAATCTTTAGATTATGATACATTCATCCCTTGGTTTTGACATTTCTCTTTTCAAATTCTTAATTTCCTCACCGAGTCGTCTACTCTCAGCTTGGAATCCTTCCCTTAGTATTTTCTCCTGTTCCTGAAATGACAAGGGGAAAATTATTTTAAGCATGGTGTTAAATCACACTAAAAAGATTTATTTCAAAATATTATTGATCATTGATAATTCAACTATTTATCCAATACTCCCTGATGGATTGTACAAGGATATTAATATTATTTACATACTGACTAATTTGCATAAATTGGGTCAAAGAATCATATCAATGACCAAGTTTTTTTTTTTGTTTTGTTTTTGGGGGGGCCAGACCCGGTAATTCTCAGGGGTTACTCCTGGCTATGCGTTCAGAAATCACTCCTGGCTTGGGGGCCATATAAGACTTCGGGGCGCAGTTCATCCTAGGCTACGAGGGCAAGGCAGACCTTACAGCTCCATGCCACTGCTTTGGGAGCTCAATGACCAAGTTTTATTAAGAAATACATCTATGGGGCCCGGGAGATAGCATGGAGGTAAGGCGTTTGCCTTTCATGCAAAAGGGCATCGGTTTGAATCCCGGTGCCCCATATGGTCCCCCGTGCCTGCCAGGAGCAATTTCTAAGCCTGGAGCCAGCAGTAATACCTGAGCACTGCCGGGTATGACCCAAAAACCACACAAAAAAAAGAAGAAAAAAAAGAAATACATCTACAGAAGAATATAGTTGCTATGCGTAGTAATGCCTTTGATAGATTTGAGAAAAGTAAATTGAAATCTTCTGAAAAGAATTCATCATCCTACATCAGAATATTTGTAATGCATGAGAGAGAGAAAAATACCAATATAATGGGGCCATGGTAGTGGTGCTAGAGGTAAGGCATCATTCTTGCCTGCACTAGCCTCGGATGGACTGCTGTTCAATTCCCCCTGGTGTCCCATATGTTCCCCAACCCCAGGGGTGATTTCTGAGCACATAGCCAGAAGTAACCCCTGAGCATCACCAGGTGTGGCCCCCCAAAAGACAAAAAAAAACAACCAATATAATTAAAGTTTGAAAGAAACTGATCTCAATCCTCAAGGATGACTTTGAGGTGTTCAAGACATCAGAAGAAAAAAGTAACTGTAAAAATGTTGTAAAATTAGAATTCTACCAGGCAAAATGGTACAATTTCTTCCATTAGAAAATTTTGAGAGATGAGGAATTGTTCTGTTGAATGATGGGTATTTTTGGTTATTGTTTTGTTTTGTTGTTGTGTTGTTGGTTTAGGCCACACCCAGCTGTGCTCAGGTATTCCTGAGTGAATCCTGGAGAGCTCAGGAAAACACATGGGATGCTGGGTATTGAAGCTCACTTGGCTGCGCACAAGGCAAGCACCCTACCTGCTGTACTCTCCTCAGTCTACCTGCTGTACTCTCCTCAGTCCCAATAAACAAACAAGTTTTCTTAGGAAGGAATTTCCTTGTGGTAAAGATGGTGTAACCACTAAAAGGTAGGTAACAATTTTCTGAAGGTTTAAATGATAATTAAAAGCTTAGAGCAATAAGATCTTTTAAATTAAGATTTGTATGTAGTTTCTGCTTAATATATCACACTAAAACATGGTTTAAAGACTACAGTACAGAGAATGTAACTACAATGCAATAAGAAAGCAAACTATTGATGTGAGACTTTCCAGGTAATCTGATCCAGGCTGATATCTTTGTAGCAGTCTCAGAAAGGGGCAGGGAGGGAGGGGAACATATTCTTTTCTGCATGAAACACAGCAGCCAACACCACAGTCAAAACTCTCCAGACAGATACAGTCCTGCTCTTGACTGAACCTTACTGAACTTACAAGCCACTAAATTTGTTTTAGATCTTTACATCTTGAACCACACCACTGCATATGACCATTTTATTGTGAAGTCAGCCTAATAGTATCATATGAAATTGTATGGAAAAGTTATGTATTAATCTTTCAAGATTCTCAATGAACCTAAATATTGACACAGAAGGCTCAACTTGCTCTTACTAGCCCAGTAAATAGACATTGATTTTAGAAACACCCTGGAGAGAATTAACAAACATTTTCAAATTGTAGATTATTTTTAGCATAATATTTGCTTTGTTGTGTGGGTTTAGCAATGTGGAACAAAACCCACAATATCTCAGGCCTGCTCATACATCACGAGTGGTGAAAAATTAAACAGAAAATTTAAAGTTATTGATGTGAATACCCGAAGTTTAAGTGTGAGTATATTCCTTTGTTCTTCCTGCATCTGAGCCCTCTCAGATTCTATCTTCTCGGTTAATTGTCTCACATGTTCCTGATAACTCTTTTCTCTATCTTCCAGCATTTGTTGAGTCTTTCTTTGAATTTCTTCCAACATTTTTGCTGAAGCCTCTGCAGATTCAGCTTTCACACGTTCCACTATCAAAGAAAAAGAAATTAAAATGGTTTAAAGGTGACATATTTCTTCACTTTATTTATACCTGTAATTTGTACCCATAATTGTGTGTGCCGGTTAAATGTGTCTTACTCAGAAGTAACTTCAACACATTAAGTTTATCCTTGTTGTTCTTGCTCTAGTAAAAGTGTTCAAGTTTTACACAAACAAATTATTTGAACTTAAACTTTTTTTTTCAGGCTGTCTAGTCTCCTGAAGTAATCCTTACATTCAATTATCTTTTCCTTTTCTGTGAGAGTCTGGTCTGTCTGTAGAATTGCATCAGTCATCGATTCCTTGGAACTCAAATATGTCTGAAGAACCTCTTCAGCCTTAGGACCCAGAGAACACAAAGTTAGTGATAGTAAATGATTCCATGCACTTGATCCTGTATGTCCAAGCTGTTTCCTCTTGACTGCTGGTCAAGATTTTCTGCCCTAGGGTTATGAAAACCCACTACAGGATGGCTGGTAATGACACCTTATCAAGCACATTTTTTAAAATAAGAAAATGGTTAAATAATGGGAAAACAAGATTTATTTTCTTTAGTAACACAAGGTATTTAATTGACAATGGTTGATGTTTATGTATCCTATAAACAAAACTAGCTGAAAATGAACTGTATTGGAGAAAACAAATTAGAGGGAAAGAGATGGAAAGAGAAAGGGAATAAGGGGGAGAGTATGGGATTGGAAAAAGCAAATATGAGGTGATGCTATTTTTTTAATTCTTTTTATTATTTTTAAATATGAGAACAAAGATGCAAAGAAAGAGGACAAGGTAAAGTTACAGTGGAAGGACGATCACCCAATAAACAGACTTCACATAAGTCCCCTTGCTGATATCTTAACATTGTGCTTTCAGCAAAAGAATATTAAGAAAAATAGAACAGAACCTATGTACAATTACTTTGTCCCTCAAGACGCCAGATTGTAATACATATTTCTTAGCAGCACATCAAGCATTCTAAAGCCATAAAACTCATGTAACTCCTTAAACATTGAAGGCATAGTACTTTTTTTTACATTTCCATGCTTATGCATATTAGTTTAAGT